>JACEIK010004901.1:108855-122701 GCA_018107945.1 Datura stramonium
AAGAGAAATAATAACTTCTCTCCTTCTTTCTTTCTCCATAATATTCTTGTTCTTTCTTTATTATTTCATAACAATTTTTTAATTTTTTGTTTTCTTTTCAATTAAATTTCTAACCCATTTTATAATTGGATATGTTATTGCTGTTTATAATCGATGCCCTACATTCTGCGGGGATGGTTTGTTTGAAACACGCGCCAGAAACACAGGAAAAACGAACAGCTCTCCTTAATTAGCGGTGACTTTTAGATATTCTAATGTGTATTTTGAAAAAAGGAGACATAATTGGAAAAAGACAAAAAGAAAAAAGAAGTTAGACGAAGAGGATCTTTGAGGTCCTCTACTTCTCCTCCTTCTTCCTTTTTCCAAACCACAATTTTTTCTCAAGAGTTAATTACAATCAATAATCTAATATTCTTTTCTCATTTGTTGTATTACTAACTCTTCTAATTATCTTGTTTTGGGATAATATCAAGAAACAGCGGTCATTTCTGGTAAGTGGTTGCTATCTTCCTCATTTTTTTCTCCGCTTTTTGTTTCCTTTTTTCTGTTTATGTTCTAATCAACTAATGGTCAATTTTGCTTAGTCTGTAATTAGAGCATGAATATATTTCTTGTATAATTGTTGAATTTAATGTTTTATGATTGGCTGTGCTTGTTTTTCCTTGGATGCCTACGCTTCCTTTGACTGCTGAATCGTATGCCAGAAAAGAATAAAAAAGAAGAAGAAGAGAGCAATCTTGCATACTGGAAAAGGTTATATGTAAATAAAACCAAGTTTAGCTCACGAATTTGATCCTTGGTGTTTGGGGTGGGGGTTAGTTGATTAATCCTGACCTTTTCTTTTCGGTCAATTCCATACTAGGGATCGCGTGCTTGCGGGCATTAATTGATCTTTTGGGATTAATGTTTAGCATGTCTGTCATCCCAGTTTGACGAGACCTTATACTGTTTTACGATAGGGAACTTGCAACTTAATTTTAATAATTTGCTAGTTTTGTCCTGTTTTACCGGCGTTGATTAGCTTGTCATATATGTATGCCTCGTAAGGAGCTCAATCAGCTTCACTACATGAGGTTAGATGGCGTCAAAAACCAGAAGTAGTCCTAATGTTTTTATTATCTACTGTTAATATCATGTTTTTCTGTCTCAATATGTTTTTCTAGGAAATTTAATGATTGCGCTCTGTTAAGAAATATTTAAGANCTACTGTTAATATCATGTTTTTCTGTCTCAATATGTTTTTCTAGGAAATTTAATGCAACATCATATCTTTAATAAAATATCTGCAGAGTTTTCAATAACTATAAAGTCCTAAATTTAAAGCAACGCCAATTGTTCAGCAAGCTCAAGACAGATGTTCTGGACAAATATCTTCATGAATCTGGAATCCGACCGGCCATGGATTACATGGCTAGCTAGCTGCTTAGAGTATAGGATGTGATTACTAAAACATGGGGTCGGTTTAATTGAGTTGCATTTTGGCTACCAATTTTGTAAATACTTGCTTCAGTGTGAGTACGTCATGAAAGTGCAGAACAGTTGTATCCCTAAACTGGGCTATTATTTTTGTTCTTGCTGGTGTACGGTTAAGTGCGCTTAACTGGTATCAGCCTCACTGACAAAGGTAGTTGTCATTTTTCATTATGTTAGAGCTTCACGGTGTTCTCTTGGTACTAGATTTTATTCCCAGCTAATAAACTAAATAACTCCACATTTTAAGTTGGTGTCTTTAGCAACCATAGCTTTTTTATGATTAGTCGTCTCTTTTCTAGTTTCAAAGCCAAATGAAAGACCATCTGCTGCCCTTTATGCATTTGGTTAATCTAATTGCAGGATGAAGCTTCCACATGATTTCTGCATGCTGTTTTAGGATTCTTGCATATCTTACTTATCAGTGTTGAAAGAAGTGCGACGCAAATTCAAGATGCTTTCATATTTTAATTGATTTAAAGACACATCTTATATGCCTGATGTTACTGTGCTAAGCTGCTATTGTGCTTGCACGGTGCTAGTCATGCATTAATTTGCTGATGAAGGTTATGGCTTTGACATTATCTGCTATGGAATACTGAATGAAGAATCTTCTGGTGATAGAAAAAGGAAGATTCAATTATCTAATGTTTCCCCGAAAGTTGATCTTGTAATTCCTTCCCTATATTGGGGGCCTGAAAGAGAACTTGTTACATTCTTTCAATGCTAATGAGTGCATAAGCTACTTTAAGGTTCAAGTGCTCTAAGTAGGAGTCTTAACCACATAATTTCTCTTCAATAAAATTTACTCTAAAAACTCTAGTTTTATAACTTCAGAAACCTTGAAGGATGATTTTTCCATTTCCATTTCCACTTCTACCGTTTTCATCTGAATTTCATGAAGCAGTTTGATGAACGAATTGATGTTGCAAAGCTACTTGGCACTGACTGCTTTTTTTCAAGTGCAGCAACCATACCTCCAGCATGTGCGTTAGTACAAATAAATAGAGTAGTCATTTCAGGTATTTCATCCGATTGTTCTATCGACCTATTGAGTTCGACATGTGATGGAAGTTTCACATTTTATGTATTGGTACTTTCATGAGAAGTGTCTACCAATATTGGCACAGGAAGTGGAGGTTCAGAAAGTTTCTTTAAAGATTGCTTATGCTCCTGCTTGGAGCAAACACAAGTGGAACGTTTAGTTATATGGAAAAGCTGATAAGCCTTAGAAGATAGCATGTTGGGAAGAAAAAAGGAGTTCAGGAAGCTTTTTGTTTTAAAAGGTTTCCCCTCTAGGAGCGAGCATATACAATCCAAGGATTTAGTTATATGTAAAAACTGGAATAAGCCTTAGAAGTTTAAAAGTTTTACATGGACACTCCTAAACTAGGATTAATCTCACCACAGAATGGTGTGTCCTTATTCCTAATGAGAGTGCTGAAGAAGAGAAAAACGTTGAGGATGACAATGAGTTTCGCAGATCTATTTTTTGCGACTCTAACTGGCTACTTTTTTATTTCTCATTTTCCTTGTTGGTTTTGTGTTTTTTTCCTTGGGTTCAATTTTGTTGAGGAGGAAGGGGGACGGAGCAGGAGAAGAACAGCTGGATATCTTTTTTATTAAATCCATAGCATGCATATGCAGCGAGTTGTAGACCACAACTGGATCTTAAATAACCACATAAAAAGTAGGGACTGTACCTCTCTTGTGTGATCTTTTACTCCTCCCTTTTATCTGATTCATTGATGAAAATATTAGGGAAATGTCATGATAATTTGATATATAAATCTTCATTTGATAAGTTAAACTCACGTGACAAATGCACTTGTGGACAAGACTTTACTGGTTATTGATCATCAAATCCCTAGTACTTCTCTTTTTGAAATTGAATATCTTGTTTGACTTCACTTCCTTCTATAAGTAAAAACTTTGTCTCATAATTCTATATTGAGTGGGAGTTGAATAAAATTACTTGATGGGAAGTGCGTCCTCATGGGATAGTAAGAATTTTTTTGGTTTATTTTGCTGGTAATGTAAAATTGACATTGCATTAACCAGTGAACATAGGATAAGTACTCCATTTAGAGAAAAGGATTATAGCTTATTTGGATCGGAGGAAGTCATTCATATCCTCAGTAAGGCATGCGCCCTAAACCTTCTCGCAAAAGTTAACTTTATTTTTGTTTATCTAACTAGCAATCCTTAAATGAATGAATGATTGTGTATAGGCTATAGTGTAGAAACTTTGAAATAGGTGATGTTAATATTGTACAGAAAATGGTTGCAGTTGCTTAAGTTTAAGATTAGTCTTCAAGAAAGCTGTAGTTCACCTCCTGGTAAAAAGTTGGGAGGTGTTTGTTTACTTAAGAGAGGTTATGTATCCCCTTACTTCTCTTTGCCAATTTTATTTTTAGGTTCCCAAGTGGTTCACCTCAGCTCTTAATTGGAAATGGAAGATACAAAAGATATGAAGGAAAATTCTCCCCAAGAATCTGCTCCTCAACCTAAAGTTTCTGTTCCAAAGGAGGATCTATCACATAGTGCAACTCAAACTGGGAAACGCATGAATGGAACAGCAAACTCTGAAATTCAGGAGTCAGCCGTCAATGCTTCTCAGCATTCAAAAGAATCTTCTAACAGAATTCCATTGGATGATAGTCAAACTCATCCAACGGGAAGTTTAATTTCAGCATCTTCCATTAAATATGATGGAGCAGGTGACATTTTAAAAAGAGGAAGTCTTCAATCAGCTGTGCCAACAGTTCAGCAGGAAGCCTCACCTAAACTGGTAGGGGATCTGAAATCGTTGGAGACTCCAACAGCTCTGTCAGAAGCCAGTTCATCATATATATTGGATGCAAAAGCAAGTGATTCATTGCAGCTATCATTCCATGATAGTTCCAGTGGTGGTCTTTTGAATCAACCAAATAATAATACTGATGAACCAACAGAAGAACAAGATGCTTCACCTTTATTAACCATGAATTCAAACTCAGCATCCCTAAAAGAGGAAAACCAAAAAGAATCTTCTGAACGCGTACAATCTGATCTTTTAGAAGCAGAAAAAAATGATGTCTCACGACTTCAGCAAGACAATTCTCCAAGTATTCCTCATGTTTCTGCTGATACACCTTCTTTATCCACTCAAGAACAAAAACCTGAAAATAATATTCATGTAGAGGCACCTAACACTGGTCAGTCCCTAGCCCAGGCTTCCTATCTAACAGTTAAGATTCCAGAACCCAGTGCCCATTCCAAGTGCCCTGAAAACTCTGATATCACCAGAGTTAAAATAGACACAGCAGCACCAATTGAATCTGTGAAGCAGGCAGTTTCCAAGTTTGGAGGCATTGTTGACTGGAAGGCTCATCGTGTACAGACTGTGGAGGTAAGCTCATGAACCCTTAATATACTCTTTGAATCTCGACTCAGGAAGGCCATTTGGCTGTCAGTAAAATGAGTTTCTTGAAAGCCACTTTAGATGATTCTATCTAATGAAGGATTGCATCTGCGTGTCCACCGGGATACTGCACTGTATGCAGTGACTGTTTAGATTTTATGTATACATTTTAAATCTTGCTGACCTGTACATTCAGCTTTTGGACATGTGTCGTACTAAGAATTTTTCATCCAAGTCTTCCACTTCTGGCTAATGCAGAGAAGGAAAGTTGTTGATCAAGAACTAGCGAAAGTGCTGGAGGAAATCCCGTTGTACAAGAAGCAGTCTCAGGCTGCAGAAGAAGCAAAAATAATGGTGTTGAAGGAACTAGATAGCACTAAAAGACTGATAGAGGAGTTGAAGCTGAACCTGGAGAGAGCACAAACAGAAGAGCAACAAGCAAAACAGGACTCAGAACTTGCCAAGCTCAGGCTGGAAGAGATGGAGCAGGGAATTGCTGATGAGGCTAGTATCGCAGCCAAGGCGCAGCTTGAAGTTGCTAAAGCCAGGCATGCAGCAGCAGTTTCGGAGCTAAAAGCCGTGAATTCTGAGTTAGAAGATCTTCATAAAGAGTATAATTTATTGGTGTCAGAGAGATATGATGCCGTGCAAAAAGCAGAGGAAGCGGTTTCTGCCTCAAAGAAAGTTGAGAAAGAAGTGGAGGATTTGACTATTGAACTCATCACTACAAAGGAATCTTTAGAAGCTGCACAAGCTGCACATTTGGAGGCAGAGGAACACAAAATTGGAGCAGCAATGGCAAGAGAGCACGATACTCTAAATTGGGAGAAAGAACTAAAGCAGGCAGAAGAGGAGCTTGAGAAGCTAAACCAGCAAATACTGTCTGCAAAGGATCTCAAAGCAAAATTAGGCATTGCTTCAGCTTTGCTACTGGATCTCAAAGCTGAGTTTTCTGCATACATGGAATCAAAGTTGAAACAAGAGATGGGTGAAGGCAATTTCAGCGAACTGTCAGAACCAGAGAAAAGAACTCATGCCGAGATGCAAGCAGCTGTGGCCTTGGCTACGCGGGAACTTGAAGAAGTGAAACTCAACATCGAGAAAGCAACAGATGAGGTAAATTGCTTGAAGGTGGCTGCAACTTCATTGAAGGCAGAATTAGAAAAAGAAAAATCAGAACTAGCTGCCATCCAGCAGAGAGAAGGCATGGCATCAATTACTGTAGCATCTCTTGAAGCTGAGTTGAACAGGACCAAGTCAGAGATTTCCCTTGTGCAGATGAAAGAGAAAGAAGCAAGAGAAAAAGTGGTGGAGCTTCCCAAGCAGTTGCAAGAGGCTGCCCAAGAGGCTGATCAGGCAAAGTCACTTGCACAAACAGCTCGTGAAGAGTTGAGAAAGGCAAAAGAAGAAGCAGAGCAAGCAAAGGCTGGAGCAAGTACCATGGAAAGTAGACTACTTGCTGCTAAAAAGGAGATAGAAGCTGCAAAAGCTTCTGAGAAGTTGGCGCTGGAAGCCATCAATGCTCTGAAAGAGAGTGAATTAGCTCGAAGCACCAAAGATGAAGATTCCCCATCTGGAGTAACACTTTCTCTGGAAGAATATTATGATCTCAGCAAGCTGGCCCATGAGGCAGAAGAGCAAGCTAATAAGAGGGTGGCTGCTGCTATTACCCAAATTGAAGTAGCCAAGGAATCAGAGCTGAGAAGTCTAAGCAGGCTGGAGGAGGTTAATCGAGAGATGACTACTAGAAAGGAAGCTCTGCAAATTGCAATGCAGAAGGCAGAGAAAGCCAAGGAAGGGAAATTGGCAGTAGAGCAAGAGCTGAGGAAATGGAGGGCTGAGCATGGGCAAAGGCGGAAAGCTGGTGAATCTATTCCACTGATAAACACTACAAGAAGCCCGAGAACAAGTTTAGAGGAGAGTAAAGCATCGAAAACCTATGAGCGTGCACCAGAGGCTGCTTCACTACATCATAGGTCAAGTCCGAGAGCATATGAGCAAGCAAATAATACGGAAAGCGATACATCTCCAGAAGTGAAGATCCCAAAGAAAAAGAAGAGGTCCTTCTTCCCAAGGCTCTTCATGTTTTTGGGAAGAAAGAAAGCACAGGCCAAGACAGCATGATGCGCTTTGGGGTTTTAGAGAATCTCGGTCATTTTATACAATTGTTCCTACATTTTTCTGGTTGTTTGTCTGGGTTGACGGAGTGTAAATTCTCACTGCTTTTCTGTGTACATCCCGAGCATTATATATTGTACAATATCAGAATACTTCTCTCACCTTTTGTATGGCTGTTTATAGAACAGAGCAAGGTTATTATAGGTTTGGCAGTGGAGATCAATACAGTGATTCTGTAAGTAAATCAACTGCTGCTTCAACTGTTTTATCCTGCTAGTTCTTAGATTCTGAAATATTGGGTTTCTTGGCAGTATGGGTTGTATAATTCAAGTATTTGCGAGACTTTTGTATCATTTGGTATGCCATTCGACGTGAAATACCTAACCATCAGAATTTTTTTATTTGCCATTGCCATAGTATTCTGCTTGTTTTCTGCTTCGTTCATGCAATCCTGATCCAATGCTGTAATGAATAGCAAGAAATGTGCATATTGACCATTTCTGATGGGTAGAAAATGCTCAAGTTATTTAAAGCACTTACACAGTCATTGTGGGAAAAATACTTGCCTGATCTCAATGTTTACGCCAAACCAAGGAATTTAACCTGAAGGGTAAAATGTTTTATGCAAGACATGTGTATTGCATTCACTGACTTTGCACAAACACCTGGTGCAGGTAACATTATTCCTCGATGTGGCCTAAAGATCATCCTCAGATAACCCGGCCTTTGATCTCTGTGTTTTCGCAACATGATGCCATCTTCTATCCTATGTGCTAGTGTATTATTTCTTCCATTGGCCATTTCTCTTTATATGTCTGTTCGCAACAAATTTTCGAGTCGAGAAAAATAATAATCAAGACAGGAAAATCGTGTAACAAAATATTTGATTTCAAGTGTGATGAGTGATATAATCTCTATATAATCCTCTGATTCCTCCAATGATAATATGAAATATGTTGAACTTGGATTTGATTTGGATTCAACGGCCTAAGTAGCTTGATCTTGAATCTCCGTCTTCGAATTATTTATCACGAACAAGTAACTTGATCTTGAAAGCCTTGATATTTCTCTTCGTTCTTGTTGTAGAGAATTTACGGTATTTGATCCACGAGCTCTCTTCTTGCTTTTGTTCTTAATTTTCTTCCCCTCTTTGTGAGTTATGAGGACTCTTATTTATAGTTGTAGGGATGATGTCTTTGTGTGATTTGATTGGTCAGTTTGAACTGACCAATCATATTCCTTGGTGATATACTTCAATTTGATTGGCTAGAACATGTCACTTATGTCACGCCCCACTTTGGGAGGCATGACTGGCACCTGGTGCCCTACTAGGATCTGAACTGACTGAGCTGACTGAGCCTAAGCACTTCTGGTGCAGGCTTACTCCCCAATTAAGAAAACAACGGGCTATATCTGGGTTGTAAATACAACCTCCGCCCGACAAGGCCTTATAGCCACCTGTAAAAGAAAACCAGCTAGCCAGAAACAAGCAAGAACAGGGAATCCTATGCGGGCCGACAAGACCACCATGATGTCTAGTTATGACTGTAAAGTAAAACCAGTGCTAGGTTAAACTATGGCCGACAAGGCCTCTAATCTGTCAGTTGAACAAGGCCCCACACGGCCAACACGTAAACTAAAACACATATAGGCCCCACACGACCAATAACAGCTAACCACAGGGAAGTAGAAACAATTTGCAAGCCTCTAGGAGTAATATGGCGGTCGGGATAGGGCCCCGGCCTACCCATGAACTGTAAAATCAAAAAGAAGTAAACCTTCTATTTACAAGCTCCGGAAGAAAGGAGCTACTGCCCTGGTGATGTTGGCTGAAAGCTATGAGGGACCTGTTCCTCGTCTTTCTGTATCTACAGGCAAGTAATGCAGCGCTCCAGAAAGGGCGTCAGTACAATGTGTACTGAATATGTAAGGCAATAACTGTAAATGACTGAAATAAGGAGATAGAATTGAAGATAACTAAAATAAAGGGGGTAGAGATCATACCTGAGTAATAGAACTTCTTACTATCTAACTTTATTAATAACTAAAGCAAACAAGAACCTTACCTGGCCCCCATAAGCCGGAAGGTACAACCAGCACAACATAACCCACCTGGGGCCCCCATAAGCCCTGGCGAGTACACCTCAGTCTATATACCTCTATCCACAATCACCTTGGGTCAACTAATAGCTATAGCCGTCCTACAATCCCTTGGAGTCTGCAATTGAGCCCGCTCGACCACGACTATAGCGTATGCGAGTCCGGTGGACTCTTGTCTATCTGCACCCGGCACCAGGCTCGACGGGGGTGTATAAAGCCAACCCGACATATGAGGACCTGGGACCCCATCTTCGTCCCTGACGGGCCGGCATACCACTCCTTGAAGTGACGTCATCTCGCCCCTATTGGGCGTCGACACAGCTAATAACCCTGGGGTCGGTCATGAAGGCTATACAGGCATAATCCATCCCAAACTAAACATGGAATACGAGTTTCAGCTAATAACAACAACCAATCATAATAGGCATGCTTCTGGTGCTCTTACTGGGACTCAACTGAGTTATCATGCTAAGAAAATTAACTTGCCGAAAGAAACTGCCTTAACATACCTCGTTTGTCGATTACTGATTAACTAGCGAGCTTCAGCTCGTATTCAACTGCTCTTCTCAACTGCAATCATATTATTAGAGGAATGAGGCTAATTCCAGTACTAAATTCGATGAAAAATGATAACTTTACATAGAAATATTAACTATATTTCAACTTGATGTAACAAGGTCGAAAACTCATAATTTCTCAAGAATCCAGAAGGGAGAAATGCTTACTTTAAGCCTGTGATCGTATTGACACTAGTTTGGAGCAATTCCAACAACTTTAGCTCAGCGTGGTTATGATTTGCCGGGCGAATTTCGCGAAACTAACTCCGTAGTAATGCTCCCTGCAGCCTTATACTTCTATACCCGAAGTTAATTTAAATTCGGGCAGCGTTTCGTAGCGTAAACGGAGGAAATTTATTTACTTTCATCGTACTTTACCTCAGTCGGTCGAATATGAATATGGGAAATGAAATGAAATTAAAGGGTGAAACATATATATACTTGAGGCAGTGGACAGGGGTCCATGGCACGTACCTTGTCGCGCCAATTTGAGGGCGTGCCACGGAGCCCATCGCGGAGGACATGGTCCGTGCCATGCTGCCCCTTTGGGTACCTGGCCGGGCCTCCTCCGGCACGGCCTCGACTCCGTGCTCGTCCGACCTTTTTTCGGGCCCCTTTCTCGTACGTATTGTACTCTAAAACTCTTAACCAACGTACGAATAGGCCATCTAAATGTTAGAAACTTACGGGGTGTAACATCCTACCCCCCTTAGGAACATCCGTCCTCGAATATTAACTTTAGCTTACAGGCGTCTTAACTCTTATAACTACTCATTCTGGAAAAATTTCGGCAAAGTCTCCCCTGTAATATGGACTATCTGAAAATCCTGAAACACAGAAAAGTCCAATACAGGTATTTCACACAACACTATAGCAACTATTTCTCAACAACATTGTATCTAACTGAGCAGTACATGTAACACACATCATACAACAAATTGAATCGTAAATGTACCTTAACTGCATAGCCTGGCTAAGTCTGGAACAAATGAGGATATCTGGATTTCATGTCATCCTCAGCTTCCAAGTCATTTCCTCTCTATTCTTGTTTCTCCACAGTACCTTAACAGAAGCAACATCCTTAGTCCTCAACCTGCGAACCTGCCGATCTAATATAGCTACTAGAATCTTTTCATAGGTTAATTCCTCGATAACATGTACATCCTCAAATGGCACAATTCGGGACGGATCCCCTATGCACTTTCGTAGCATCGACACATGGAAGACTGGATGAACGGATTCCAACTCTGAAGGCAAATCTAACTCGTATGCCACCTGGCCTATTCTTCGGAGTTTTTGATATGGCCCAATAAACCTCGGGCCGAGCTTACCCTTTTTGCCAAACCTCATTACGCCCTTCATTGGTGAGATTTTGAGAAATACCCAGTCACCTACACTGAACTCCAGGTTTCTACACCATACATTAGCGTAAGATTTCTGGAGGCTCTGAGCTGTCAGCAGACGTTCTATGATAAGCTTTACTTTCTCTTTAGACTGATGAATTATATCTGGCCCAATTAACCCTGTCTCTCCAACCTCAAACCAACCAACTGGGGACCTACATTTTCGCCCGTATAAATCCTCATAAGGCGCCATTAGAATCGCTGAATGGCAACTGTTATTGTAGTCAAACTCAATAAGGGGTAAATGTTCATTCTAGTTGCCTCCAGAATCCAGCGCACATGCCCGTAACATATCCTCGAGCGTCTGAATTGTACGTTCCGCCTGCCCATCTATCTGAGGGTGGTATGCCGTACTCAGATTAATTTGGGTTCCCAAACCTCTCTAGAAGGACTGCCAGAACCTAGCTGTAAATTGTGCTCCCCTGTCAGAAATGATAGATACTGGGACGCCATGTAATCTTACTATCTCCCTGATATAAAGCTCGTCATAATCCTCAGCTGAGAAAGTGGTCCAGACTAGCAAAAAGTGAGCTGATTTCGGCAACCTGTCAACAATCACCCAGATGGAATCAAATTTACGCCTGTTACGAGGTAACCCTGTCACAAAATCCATATTAATTGCCTCCCATTTCCACATAGGCACTGCTATCTCTTGTGTCAGTCCGTCGGGTTTCTGATGTTCGGCTTTCACCTACTGGCAATTAGGGCATTGAGCCACAAATTCTGCTATTTCCTTTTTCATTCCCGGCCACCAGTAATTTTCTTTTATATCATGATACATATTTGTTGAACCCGGATGAAGAGAGTAACGGGAATAATGCACCTCGCCCATAATTTGCTGGAGAAGTCCTGCTGTGTTTGGAACACAGAGGCGATCCCTATATCTCAAAACTCCGTCTTCAATTACCTAGAAATCTATAACTTCCCCTCGCTGAACCTTACCTCTGAACTGAACCAGGTTAGGGTCTTCGTACTGCCGTTCTTTCACTTCCACAACCAATGATGATATTGCCGTATTCTGAATTACTGCTGCACTGTCTCCCGAATATACTATATGGACGGCTAAACTGGCTAACTAATGCAATTCTTGGGCCAGTTCCCATTGTCTTGGTTTCAGGTGTACTAAACTCCCCATGGATTTACGGCTGAGGGCATCTTCTACAACATTGGCTTTTCCTGGGTGATACAAAATATTCACATCATAGTCTTTCAACAACTCTAACTAACGACGCTGCCGTAGATTCAACTCTTTCTGTGTGAAAATGTACTAAAGGCTTTTGTGATTAGTGAAGATATCTACATGAATGCCATACAGATAGTGCCTCCATATTTTCAAGGCATAAATCACCGCGGCTAATTCCAGGTCATGGGTGGGGTAGTTCTTTTCATGCTTCTTCAGCTGCCTGGAAGCGTAAACAATTACTTTACCATGCTGCATCAGAACACATCCTAACCCGACACCTGAAGCATCGTAGTATAATGCATAACCCTTTGATCCTTCTGGCAAGGCTAATACTAGTGCTGAGGTCAGTCTGTTTTTCAACTCCTGAAAGCTCTGTTCACATGCTTCAGTCCAGTGAAATTTAGCTTCTTTCTGAGTTAACTTGGTCAGAGGCGCTGCTAAGGTATAAAATCCTTCCACAAACCTCCTGTAATACCCAGCTAACCCCAGGAAACTACGTACCTCGGTCAGAGTGGTAGGTCTAGGTCATGTTTTTACAACCTCGATCTTTTGCCAATCTACCTGTATACCAGCATCTGACACAACGTGGCCCAAAAAGGCCACTGAATTCAGCCAAAATTCACATTTAAAAAACTTCGCATACTGCTGGCGATCCCTGAGAGTTTGGAGCACTGTTTGTAAGTGATCCCGGTGATCTGCCTCTGAGCGGGAATATACCATAATATCATCAATAAATACTATCACAAACAGGTCCAGATACGGCCTGAAGATGTTGTTCATCAAGTCCATGAACACTGTGGGAGAATTCATCAGTCCAAAGGACATGACTAGAAATTCAAAGTGGTCATACCTGGTCCTGAAAACGGTTTTTGGAATATCCCTCTCACGAACCCGAACCTGATGGTACCCTGACCTTAAGTCAATTTTTGAGAAATACTTTTCCCCCTGCAATTGGTCAAACAAGTCGTCTATTCTGGGAAGCGGGTACTTATTCTTGATAGTGACTTTATTCAGCTACCGGTAATCTATACACATACGGAGGGAGCCATCCTTCTTTCTCACAAACAGAACTGGTGCTCCACACGGTGAATTACTCGGCTTGATGAAGCCCTTATCTAACATATCTTTCAACCGTTCCTTCAATTCTCTGAGCTTAGTAGGAGCCATTCGGTATGGAGGAATAGATATGGGCTGAGTACCTGGTAATAAATCAATTGCAAAGTCGATTTTCCGTTATGGGGGAATGCCAGATAGCTCATTCGAGAATACATCTGAAAATTCATTGATTACTGGAATGTACTGAAGAGTTGGAGATTCTGCTTGGACATCCTGAACTCTGAAAATATGATAAATACACCCTTTTGCTATCAATTTCCTCGCCCGAAGATAGGAAATAAACCTACCTTTTAGTGTGGCTGCACTACCTTTCCACTCCTGTACAACCTCCCCTGGAATGTGAAATTGGACAGTCTTGGTCCAACATTCAACATTGGCATAGCATGGTGCCAGCCAATCTGTCACGCCCCGCCTTGGGGGGTATGACTGGCACCTGGTGCCCTGGTAGGACCTGGACTGCTAACTGGTGAGCCTAAGCACATCTGGTGCCCGGCTA
>JACEIK010004902.1:0-10510 GCA_018107945.1 Datura stramonium
CATACAAATCACATGAGAATGCACATATAAAAGTGGATAAACAAGTAGAAATGAAGTATTAAAGTATCACTTGGGCATGCAATTATGCCCAAGATCACCTTTCTACCTCTGATTCATTGCAATAGACATCTAACTTAGCTACTGCTCAATCTGCCTAATCGTTGCTGCATGTGACTCCACCTTTTTATTTAAATCAGAAATATCATCTCGGAGCTCCTTAAAGTTGCTATCTGTTGTCTCCATCTGCTTGAGCACTTTAGAGAGCATGTCCTCAACCCTTGAACCACTATACTCTGGCTTACGGTTTCTTGGTGGAACATACAGACCGCCTCTATCATTTTTGAACTCCTCGCGCTTCCTCTAGTCCCCATTATCCCAGTATTGGTCCCGGTTGTAATTATTATCCTTGTAAAAGTTCCTCTATTATGCAGACATACCAACTGCATAAGAACTATCAACAACCTCCAACTCTCTAGTGTGCCAAGCTCGGTTGGTTTTGGTGATCCTGTCTAGAAGCTCCGCAGCCTCTACATAAGTGTGGCTCATAAAAGTTCCTCCGAAGACGGTATCATCCACCTCCTTAGTGTTTGCATTCAGAGACCTATAAAAGATCTCCAAGAAAGTATCATCTGAAATCCTTTGATTTGGCACCCTAACGTAGCCAGGTCTCGTGGAGTGCCTCAGAATTTAGTTGTCTGAAGTTATATATTTCATCCTTCAACTGCAACGCTTTGGATGGTGGGAAGAACCTTTCAAGAAAGCTCTCTTAAGCTCTCCCAATGTAGTAATGGAATCATTTGGCAACTCAGCCAACCACATCGTTGCCTCACTCCCTAGTGAGAATGGAAATAACCTCAGTCTGATTGCATCTTGGCTCACCCCTGGTTGCTTGTATGCCTTACATATGCCCACGAAAATTTTCAAGTGAGCATGGGCATCATCAGATGCATGAACCTCAAATATTCCCTTCATATTAAGCAGTTGGATCATTGCACTGGTAATGTCAAACTTTTCCCCAGCATACAAAAGAGGAGGGACTATAGCTCCAGTGGCACCAGCTTCATCTATATCAGCATCATCCATTTAATCAAAATATCGGTGTCTCTGGACCTCTGTGTCATCTAGCTCGTTCTGCTTCTACAGCTAGACATTGCTCTTTAGCAACTCTGGCTAACTCACGATCTTTAGCCCGAGCTTTCTCTTCAGCCAACATTCTTGTTGTGGCTTGGTCCACGGTTTCCTGCTCTTGGATGTTGGCCATTCTTCTCAGGTTTCTTAACGTCTGCTCAAGTTCGTGATCAATTGGAACCAGGGCATTTCCTTGGCTTCTAGTATCGGGCATGTAGAAACCTAAGACTTGTTAAGCAACCAAAACAAAAAAAGAAAAATAAAAAAGAAATAAGAACCTATAGTAAAGCAAACACAATTAACAAAAGCCTTAGCTGTATTCCCCGGCAACGACGCCAAAATTTGATGTCACCCAAATTACACCTCACAATTGAGATATGAGCGGTCAATTGTCAAATATAGAACCCAAAAAATATTGAGTTCGATCCCACAGGGAATATGGTAAGAACTTAAGTTAATGCGAATAACTGTTACTATTGAGTTACTTATTTCCGAAGGGGGAAAATATAGAATAATAAACAAAAGTAAAATTACTGAATGCTTGGATCAAATTCAGTTTGTATTCAATTAATGACTTGACTAGGATTGTATTCCCCAAGATTTCATAACCACAAGGCTTATACACTAGTGATCTATTCTGGTGTTTAACATGCAATATTTGTAAGTTAGGTTCACCTAAATGGTTGGTCCACTATCTAGATGATTATCACCACACAACTTGGTCCGTATACGGGTGTACTTTAGTTAACCCTTACCCATAATATCAGATTAGCTATCCTCGGACAAGTTCAAGCTATTAGATGAGGGTTGATAGCCTCAAATCTCCATTATTAATCCCTTTTCTCATTCATTACCTCTTTGGTCCTGTAAGTAAGAATAAGGAAAGTCCTAATGTTTGCAACTATCAAGAATCAATCAAAACAAAGGGAAAAACAATACATGCATTAAACCTCATTCAAGAATCACTAAGTGTTTTACCTATGTGTGTTAATTCATCTTGGTTCCCCCAAACCTAGTTATGGGTTTAGCTACTCATGCTTGTATTATCGCAATCACAAAATATTAAATAAATCATAATTGCAACTTACAAATTATCGTAGAAGAAAAACCACGTATATTGAATAAAAATCAAAAATATGATGAATAAATTCCAATGTAGCTTTTGATCCTCAAATTCAAGAACAAAATTTTAAAACTTGTTTCTTGATTCAAGAACAATCGAACAACACCAAAATCCTATTTGAAAACTAATAAAAATCGGCTCTCTGAATTATTCTCTAACTGTTTCTAATCGTCCTTCAAAAATAAACCTAAACTGTGTATTTATAGTTCCAAGAAATCCTTTTTCCTAATTAAAATTGGAAACCAGGTCGGCAGTGGCAACGGGCTTGGTGATGATTCGTTTGGTCTTCTGACAGGTTGTGCTTTTCTTAAAATAGTCGTCCTCAGCAACATACCCATTTGTGGCAACGAGTCACCTAATGACTCGTCGTGCCTGAGCACGAGTCGTTAGGTCCCTAGTGGTCTAACTCTTCAAAAGTTCCAGTGCACCTTACGGTTGGTTCTAGTTAACTGCCAACGAGTCGTTTCATCGCGTGACGACTCATTATGTCTGTCGTCAACTTCACTCGTTACTTTGTTAAATTTTCTCTCTCAGCCTTCATGATTGACCTCACGACTCGTTACCAGGTGTAACGAGTCATTCCATCAACTCTTCATGTACACTGTCTCTTCTTCTTCCAACTTTTTCCCACGCCTTCAACAACGAGTCGTGCCTCCTGCCAACGACTCATGAAGTGCCTGACAGTCACCCTTTCATTTATTTTTAGCATAAATTCGCCCAATTCACTTCCAAACCTATTTTCTTGCAACATTAAGCATAGAACACATCATACCTATACAAACATACCCAGAATGTGCATAATTTCTTGGTTTTAAGTGTCGAAAGTGTCATAAAATCACGGCACATCAGTCTGATCTTAGGTTTTTTGGGACATTATAGAAGTGAAACTCGGCCCCAAAAGGCTAAATAGATCCTTCCAAAATGCACTAGTAAACTAATAATCCTAGTTTCTAATAATATGCCTCGGCACACCCTGATACTTCGCCACATCCCACAAGAATAGCCTTGTTGTCTCCTTCCCCTTGCAACAAGTTATGGAAGCTGTGAAACTTGCATGCTTGAAAAATTGATCCACCACTATCATGATGGTTCCAAAACCCTTAGAATTTGGAAAAAATGTGTCAAAACCCATGGTGACGTTGTCCCATGGTCTCTCCACTACGGGGAGCAACTTGAGCAGGCCATTGGGCGCCTTGTTTTCCAACTTGTCTTGCTGGCACATGAGACAAGTGCGTACATATCCTTCAATGTCGTCCTACATACGTTGCCAGTAATAAGCTACCTCAAGCAATGCCAGTGTGTGCTTTTGCCTTAGATGACCTTCCCAGGCGGTGTCACGACTCTCTTCGATTGAAGTTCTCTTAAGGTTACCCCACCTCGGCACATATACGCCTCTTCCAGTAGTGTACAACACACCACCTTCCTCCCAAAATCTCTTTTTCTTGCCTTGATTTTCTAAGACAGATTTATTTTGCCATCAGATCATGCTGCATTCCCTCTTTGATGACATAAGTAATACTGCTATTAGTTGTGCTAACAAGAGGTGCTAGCACAGCTTTGCGACTCAACACGTCAGCAACAAAGTTTGTCCTCCTGCCATCTTGCTTTCTTAGGTGACAATTTTGGTTGTGACAAAAAATAACTTGGGTCCACATTTTCCATCTTGATGACAAAGTGGGCACCCAACAAATAATGACACCAAGTCCTCAAGCGATGCACCACTATCATCATCTCCTTCCCATGGACAGTGTATTGTCACTCCACCTCATTCAAATTTTTGCTTTCAAGGGCTATAAGGTGGTCCTCTTGCATTAGGATGCCACTAATAGCAAAATTAGACGTGTCAGTGTGGACTTCAAACGCCTTGATGAAATCTGGTAGAGCTAAGACCAACTCTTTCATAATTGCTTCCTTGAGCCCATCAAAAGCCTCTTGATATGAATTTCTCCACTCCCGCTCACAACATTTTTTCAGTAGGTTGGTGAGTGGAGCGGCAATCTTGGAGTAGCATTGTATGAACCACCCATAATAATTGGCAAGGCCGAGAAAGGATCGAAGTTTGGTGACCTTCGTTGGGGCCTTCCAATATCAAATAGCTTCCACTTTGCCACTGTCTATCCTTATCTCCCCTTAACTAATAGTGTGTCCAAGGAATTGCACATGGGACTATGGAAATGGGCACTTCTCTCACTTGACAAATAGCTCATTCTTCCTTAGCACCTCAAAGACTTTTTGAAGTTTCTCCACGTGCTCTGTTAAGCTGTTGCTATAGACCACAATTTCGTCAAGATAAATGACAACAAACTGGTCCAAATAAGGGTGGAACAACTTGTTCATAAGTGTGCAAAATGTGGCAGGGGTTTGGCCTGACCAGCCACTTAAATACTCCGTATCGGGTAACACAAGTCGTCTTCGACTCATCCCCTTCGGCAATATGGATTGGGTAATAACCCTTCCTCAAGTCTATTTTGGTAAATACTTTTGGCTTTCCCAATTGATCAAATAAATCAACAACAGTATGGGGTACTTATTCTTCACTGTGACCTTGCTAAGGGCCTTGTAATTGATACAAAGCCACGACGTCCCTTTTTTCTTCTAGAGTAAAATTATAACTCCAAAAGGTGCCTTAAACGGTCTGATATAGCCTGCTTCAAGCAACTCGGTATGTTGCTTCCTCAATTCCTCCAACTCTGAGAGTGGCCATGCGGTATGGGGACATGGCAGGTGGCTTCGCCCTGAGAATAAGCTCAATCTGGTGGGAAACCTCTATCTGTGGAGGAAAACTTTTTTGGAGTTTATTGGGCCTAACATCATTATTTTGCTTAAGGGGCCTGCTAAACACATGGTGGTACAGCCTCCAACTCCTGGCTCTCTATAACCTCTGATGTCGCCCAAGCGCACACAAGCGTACGTGGTTGTCAAGTAATATAGAATTGTTAAGTCCAGATATCATACCCACAGGGACTTGTCAATTTAATCATTATAAGTTTGTCACTTTGATTTGACTAATCTATGAAACAAATAAATTGGAGATTGGTTCGGAAAATTAAGCTACTAAACTTTAAATGTAAAGATTAAAATAAAACTAATGCAAGCTTGACTATATTTCGATAATGATGAAAAACTAGGGCAATGGCACTTGGTTTCAGGTTGAGTTTTCCTGATGTAATTAAACTAGCATGATTCTTCCTACGGTTGTTAGTTTCAAGTTACTATCCCATTTCATGTCTCTATTCTTAGAAACCAAGAATTATTTGATGAACCCTAACGCCTATATCCCTAAGGTCATAGGAGAACAATGAAACGACGCGATTATGCCTACTTGTATTTCAACTAAATGGGTTGAAGGGTATATCCCTATCCTCAACAACAACTTCTATCCTATCACCAATGGGTTCAAGGGTCTTTGAATTTCTGTTCTATATTTATCTTTAACCCGTTCGATTCCCTTTTCCAAGTTCTCCCTTTTCCAAGTTCAATCGAAAGCCAATAGATTACTTATAAGGTGATTAGTCTCATAAATAATAAATTAAAATAAATAAATACGAACAATCATAAAAGAAGAATCAAAACTAAATTTAATTAATCTATCAAATAGACAGCCATTCACCATGGCCACCACCCTAGAATATGAGTTTATACACACATAGACAATTGGAAAAACGAATAAGTAGTCATCATCATACGAAAATACGAAGTAAAGAAGAGAAAACCTAGTTGTAGAACTTTTTCTTCATTCCAAATGACTTACAAGCTTTCATGAACAAAATACAGAAAATAAAATGAGAGGAGACTCCTCTCTGGTGTCTCAGCCTCTTTGGAATGTCAAAAGTTTGATCAAAGATTGATAAAATATATGTAATAAACGACCTAGTCCTCATATTTATACATGAGCCTTCAAATGACGCTTCTGCCCTTGAATACTTGGCTTAAAAATTAGCATTTTTCGCCGCGAAATGGGTCTGGCACACCGCCCCTCCTATCTCACCACAGACTTAGTCAAATTTTCAGCTCCAGATGAGGCCTGGCGCACTGCCCCAGCCATAGCACCAGCTTGAGAATTTTTTTCTCTGAAGTTTAAGGGCTAGTGCGGAGAGCCAGCCATAGCACTAGACTATGAATTTATTTCTATGAAGTTTGAGACTTCGTGTGGGCACCAGCCATTGTACCAAACCCGTCAGAATCTAAACTCTTCATCTCTTGCATCATTTTGAGCTCCTTTTGCTTAGTTTCATGCTCAAATTAACTAAAATCGTTTGTTAGCATATAAAACACATACATACATGAATTTAAGCATAAATTAAGGATTATGAACTCAAAACATGATCAAATATGGGTAAAAACATGGAAAATCGGCATCAAAATATGCCAACATCACCTCCCCACACTTAGACTATTGTTCGTCCTCGAACAATCCTTAAAACACACCTAAAATCATGTTTCACCATCACACTTGACACCTCTATCAACTCATACTCAACCAAATAGCATGGAGCAAATATAGAGTGGTTTATCATCATACAACTATTCTCAACAAAGCACATAGAAAGATTTCACAATCAAGAACACACAACCTCTATAAATGACTCCTCTTTTCAATACAAAGGGCAACATGATTAAGTGCGACACATGCAACAAGCAGTACACCGAATTAGAGCTATTGTGCCCCTAACTTTTAGTGATGTTCCTTTCTCAACTTCATCAATATAAGACATGGTACATGATAAGTAAGGCACACTCACTCTCACAAATGATGTAATTCACATATGCAATATGCCATAGGTTTTCCCTTCATGTACGTTTAGACTACCTAATTGTTCCAAGAGGTTAAGATCACAAGGACTTTTCTTGGTTGTAATGTCGGCTAAGGGATGGGTAGGATTGATATTTCATTTAATAATGACTACCACCCTAATCACTTTTAAGACATATTTCACTTACTTGTCCACCACTTCTTTCCTTGCTTGTCCACCCCTCATCTACTCACCCTTGTCTTTTCTTTTCATGCCCCATTTTTTTCTCTACTTGACTGGTAGTTTTCTAATCATAGAATAGCTAAGGATTTTTCAATTAAATCTCTCTTTTTCATTTCCCTGACAGCAAGTAAACAACACATTTTTTATGGGCACCCCATTCCCTCACTTTTCTTTCCTTACCACAATTTTTCTTTTTCCCTTAACATTATACTTCGGTGGACCTTACTTTCAAGTCTCAAAGTGCTTAAGACTACTTTGGATCAATAAGTTTGAGGTATCACAATAAGAGGGATTAACCTACTATTGAGGAGAGGAAAGAATAAGGGTTTTAGGCTCAAAGAGTTAACTAGGGAGAATGACAAGGAAGGTAAAACAATTATGGAAAAACATGGCTTTTCAAAGAAATGCCTTGATCATGTATCAACTCCCTACCAACTAGTTATACTACATACACTAAGGCAAGTTCTAGATGCTACAATATATACACACAAAGCAATTAATTTCACCTCTCACGGCAACAAGAATCTAATTAGTTTCTACAGCTACCATTCACACAATCATATTGAATGACAAGTTAAATTCATAATTAAGCCCTAAGGATATGTTGAGTCAAATTAAAGAGATATGTGCGTCTCTCAAGGATTCTAACTTATGCAATCAAAATGACCACTGTGCTTACCCTAGTATAGCAGCTAAGCGGAATATCAACAAGCATACAAGTGGATAATCTATGACTAAATCCTAAAAAATAAAAATGTTATGAAACTTCTCTTAAGAAGATCGTCATCAATCTATCATAGGGAATCGTCATTACTCTACAACAACACACAAAAATAAAAAAATTACCCGGTTCAAAGGTCTCCCCTTCAAAAAAGAACCGAGGCCATAAAAAATCGAAGGGTGGGTGAGACATGCCATTTTCATAAAAAAAATAATTCAAACAAAACATGATGGCATACTCATCCTTAACCTCAAAATTCAGGGAGACGTACCCTCACCCCATACTTAAATATTTTCTCTATCCTCAGAGACACTAAAATTAAATATCAAATTAGCAGCATGTCTCTTGAATTCACAGGTCGCATGACCCTACACTTAAGCTCAGACCTTGCTCCTTAGCTTTGATTTCGGGTACTTAGACTTTCCCTCTCTGCAAACAAAACAAAAAAAACACAAAAGTGATAATATATAAAAATAATAATAACTACATTATTACAAGTTGGGTTTCCTCCCAACAAGCACCTTATTTAACGCCGTGACACGACATTCATGAGTTTCCATCCATGCAATGCCTGATTTAATGTCATAGCATGACTATGGTCCCTATTACTCCTTCATTCAAGTGGAGTTGTGGCCATACGATAGATCTAAATAACTATCATGCAACACTTGCTGCTTCATCAACTGATTATACCCTCCAGGTTCTCCCAGTGGTTTCATTTTGAAGTCCTCATAATGAGATAGCATTCGCGCTGCCCTGAACACTTCAAAGACTGCCTCCTGACCATCTACATTCATTGACATCTTGCTCGACTGAACATGTATAATTGCATCAGTGGTGGCTAAAAATCCTCTTGCTAGAATGAGGGGAACTGCCGCATCTGCTTCATAGTCTAAGATTATAAAGTCCACCGGTAGGATGAAAGTTCCTAACTTAATCAAGACATCTTCAATGATTCCTTTAGGATAGGCCAGAGACCGATCTGCAAGCTGCAATCTCACTGTGATAGGATGTGGTTCACCTAATCCCAATGTTTTGAATAGGGATGCAGGCATTAAATTTATGCTCGCACCAAGATCACACAAGGCTAAACCAACTTCCTTTCTTCCAATAGTGACCGGAATAGTGAAACTCCCAGGATCCTTAAGCTTTTTAGGAATTTTATTCATGATTCGGTAACTGCACTCTTCTGTAAGAGCCA
Organism: Datura stramonium; assembly: GCA_018107945.1. Taxonomy (NCBI): domain Eukaryota; kingdom Viridiplantae; phylum Streptophyta; class Magnoliopsida; order Solanales; family Solanaceae; genus Datura; species Datura stramonium. The sequence goes on from JACEIK010004902.1 coordinate 9,150, forward strand.
CGATTTCAAACTCTGTCTGCCTCTTATTTTTCACAATATCCCTAAGATACCTAGCGTACTTCAGAACTTCCTGCAAAAGCTCCACCAACGAAATATTCACATGAACTTGCTTCAACAATTCAAGAAACTTACCATAGGTTGTGTCCTCTGTCTTTTTCTTCAACCTTTGAGGAAATGGGATAGGTGGTCTAGCTACTGCCATTTTCGATTGTGAATTTCTAGACTCTCCTACCTAAGCCTTGGATTTCACTGCTTGCTTCTCATAAACTTTTTCTTTGCTGGAGAAAATTTCACCTAGCTCCTTACCACTGCGTAAAAAAATAGCATTATATTTCCTTGGGGTTCTTCTTGATATTACCCCGGAGTGTCCCCTGTGGTTTATTGTTCTGCTACAGAGCTAATAGTCCCATTTTCCTTTCAAGCTCATGAATGGATTTCTGCATTTTATTTACCACTTGCATCTGCTACACCATGCATTGCTTCATTGTCTCCTCAAGAAAACTGCTCTGTTGCTGGCCCTATGGCCTTTGATAAGTGTCTTGGGGCCTTTGGTAATTTTGGTTTCCTCCCCATGGGGGATTTGCTCCATTCCAGTACCTCTGATTATAGCCATTACCTGCTAAACTTCCACCCTTGTTGTCCGATAAAATATATAGACTTAGGATTAAGAGGACAACCTGAATAAGCGTGGCCTTCACCACACGCCTCACATGATAGTGGTGGGATTTTTACCGACTGTACCTACTGCACTTGGCCTCCTGCTGGTGTGGTTACCAACTTACTAATCACATTCACCAACTGGCTAATATCTACTCTGATTGCCGCTACACCATAAACCTCAAGCTTTCCTGGCACCTTTGCTGCCGCAAATCTGACGATGCCCGTTTCCCGCAAGCGTACGGGTCGTGCAAGTAATATAGTGGCTCTTTTTAAGAACTGGAATATTGAACCCACAGGGACTGGACCCATTCCACTAACTTTCTAATTCAAGTGTGATATTTAGTACCCAAAATGTTGATTATAGAAGTTTTCGAGAAGGTTTAATTAAGTATAATTTTGGTTAACGAAATATTCTGAATTCACTCTAGGAGCAACATAGAGTTAAAACCAGATAATCATGCGCTATTACGATTTGCACTAGTTTAAGTATGCAACTATCAATTGTTGTCTCACATAATTAGAATTGCATGTTCATGGCCTTTCGAGCCTTTAAACACGACAAACTAGCCTCACTACAACGTTGTGAGCGAGGATGCTAATGCTAGTTCGTGGGCAATTAATTACGTGGATGTGGTTTACGTGGATATGATTAGGGACTCTCGTACACCTAATCATTCGACTCAACTTAGCCTCACAACTAC
>JACEIK010004902.1:28885-47599 GCA_018107945.1 Datura stramonium
GATAACACGAATTCTAGAATAAGTTAGAGTAAGGTGTTAAGCTGGCCTGCTCACTCGGTTGGGCCTCATTGCAGCGGTAGTGTGACCGCGACAACGGTAAGGATACCATTGTAGTGGTACTGCATAGGTAGTAACTCAACTCAACTAACCACGTTAAATTCTCACTTAGCAATTCTCAACAATTAGTTCATCAACTCTGTATGATTTATACATAGCTACAATTTCAACATCAACTCACCAATGATCTCATGGGATATATAACTGAGTCCTCAATCAATTCATCGATTCTTCACAAACTCATACATGAATTTACAAGTATAAATAAGTCATAAACAAGTACATCAACATTAAAACCACATGTAAACTACGCATGCAAGGATTTCAATTTCACCTAGTTCTCATACTTTGAACCAATCTTTACTCTTTGAGTCTTGTCTTGGTATCATACCATCAGTGATGGGCACACGCCTCCGTCGCATCTCCGTATAACACTCAATACTGAACATCACTTTACACACATGCCAGAGGGTCTTATTTATGCCCACCCATCCATGACCTATATAGGACTCTATAAATCAATGTACTTTATTGGCGTGGTACGCGGCTCCACTCATCTGCTCATTCGGATGCTACCCTCGAACATGAGTCACCAACCATAGCAGCTCGTTCAGATTCTCCCTAGGGAACGAGCCACTCATCTCAGGATAAAGTATTTTATCTACTTTCATTCTCCTATTCTATATGTTATCAATTAGTCAATTAGTATGACTTTTCAGAGGAATCAAGTTGCCCTCATCAACATGGTTATATTTACCAATGTTTAACCACTTCCATGGAAATTTGAAAGAACACATGCAACATCTCAATGCACCCAAATTTCAATACATTTATTAATATTCATCATCTCAAGCTCACTTTACAAGCATATTTAACACATTATCATATTAGCGACAATTAGTGTCTAAAGACAAACTAAACATGTTGTCACTTTACACATATATACATCATTATATAAAGTCTAACTCCTTATAAAACCATACCCTACCTCGATTGCTGGAAGAGAGAATTCATCTATTCCGCAGGAGCTTTACCTTTTCGTAAAGCCTTTGAGCGTTCAAAATCTAACACAAGTAAAGGAAAATCACATTCAATCATCTACACTCCATTCGTGCCTAGAATTTCGATTCTACCCCAATTCTACATAATATAACAGTCAAATTCGATATTTCAAGAGTTAAGTTATCATATTCTATCCCCACATAGGTTATCCCAACTTGTTCCAGGAAGTTTTTACTCCAAAACCCCTTTTAATCAGTTTTAATGCAAAAAAGTCCACCTCTTAAACAAGCATTCTATATTCACATGCTGAAAGAGACCGAAGAAGGTTCAACTAGCGCCGGTGTGAGGCCTTNCCCTCTTTTAGGCCTAGGAATCAATATCAACCCTTTTCCTTCAAGTCTTTCTAGTCTCCATAACCTAGGGTTTTTATCTTAGAGAACACCATCTAAGACAACCCATTGATTCTAAGGTGTTAGAAAATTAAAAGGGGAGAGAGCTCGTTAAGAAACTTACCTTGGAAAGAAAAATTTCCTCAACTTCTCAAAAAATCACCCTAACCTTTCTAAAAATCGTGCCTTAGAGTTATGGGTGAAAACCCCCAAAATTCTGAAAACCCCCAAAATTCTAACTTAACCATTACATTACCTCCCATCATCCACTATAGTGGTCATATTTTCACTATAGCGAACCCGCTATGGTGGCTAGGATCCCGCCACGGCGGATCCAACTATTTGTCATCCTTTCTCGCTATAGCGGTCCCTGTTAACCAATAGCTCGAAATTTTCCTGCACATTCCTCAAAACCAAGTCTAAATCCAACTCCCCGCAACAACTTCCACCGTGTACCTAGGTGAAAATAGGGTGTTCCAGACTTAATTTTTCCCCTAACGACAAATGGGTCATTACATTAGCTAGCTATTAAAATTATTATAGAGAACATACTTTGTGAAACCTAAGCAATAGGTGTAGTAGAGTGTCTTGTTTTAGTGGCTTGAGGACAAGAAAATACTCTAAGTTGGAGGGTATTAGTTGTCGAGAATTTATGACACATTTTGAAATTTCTACATGATTTTTTAATATTTTCTAATACTATTTCAAGCATTTCTAATATTAAAATATTGTGTTGCAGGTATCCGGATAAAAAATACAAAAATATGTGAAAAAATAAACAAAAAACCCAAACTAAGCACATATGGGTCATACTTTGATTGTACTGGTTATATGTCCCATTGCATATGGGTCACGGATGGCATTCAAAGAAAAGAAAAAATGGGCTACGTGTAGATTAACATGCGAAGAGACATACAATGGTATAATCCATCTACAGATCGTATGTGCAGCTTTAAGTTATAAATAGAACACCTGGAAAGCCTATTACTAATATGCAGTGGCCAGTTACGAGACACAAGTGAAATTTAGGGCCCCTAAGTGAAGAACAATGCAACTCATAGTGATCAATCTGCTAGCGGCAGATGAAATACACAAGCCACAAGTTAACTATAAAGGAGGCATTCAGCTGTAGAACAGATAGAAGAAAATCAAGATAGCCATATGTAGACTGTATGTTAATTCTACTAACTGTATATGGATTTACAATGATTGTTGAAATACATGAGAAGTCATCTTTGGCTAGCCCAAGGTTCACTTGCAGGCCGTATGTTAATGTTGTGGCTCATAAGTGATATCTGTGCAATTTTGAATAGGAATAGGATTAGGATATTTGGACCAATATAAATATTTTTCAAAGTTGTTTTTGTACAGTTTAGTAAGCTCTTGCACAAACAAGTTTTAGGATTTATAAGTCAAATTTTGTGATATCTTTTGGAGGAATAAATTGCTTTTTGTTTAAGCGTTTCTGTATAGTAATAGTAAATAATTTATGCTTTATCCAATATTTTGTTATTTTCACTTCATCATGAGTATCTAAATCTTTTACTAAGTTTGTGGACCCAATAGGTTTGTTATGCCAACTAGAATTTCATCTTGATACTTGATAGTGAGTTTTAGATATTTAATTATTCCTCAATTTCATCATTGGTTGATAGTTGCAAATATCAATCTGAGTCATATTACTCTAGTAATACTTGAAAAAGTCAATTAGGGTTTGAAATAAATAATTAATAAAAACTCAAAGCATTAACCCTTATTCAATAAATTTACTTAGGAATAAATGAAACTTATTTGGCAGGAATTAATCGCATTTATTGTAACTCTAGTTAATTTGGTAGAATTCAATAAGAGACATATTTTTTAACTATTGGGAAATATTAAGTTGTTACACAGAGATTATTTTCATATCTAATGTCATTCAAATTCACTCCCAATATCGAATAGTGTAAACGATCGCAATAAATATAGAACCCAACGAGGAGTTGGGTCGAATCCCAAAAAGACTAATCGAAGCCCAAACTATCTAGAATCAAATAGTGAAGTATTGTAATATTAGAGTCTATTCGAATTGAGAGAAAAAAAATTTAACTAAGGGTAAAGAGTGTAATATGCTAGAGTTGTAATTAATTAGAGATAATTCTAATCAATTAGATATAATTCTAGGGAAGTGACACCAATCATGGATCGATTCCCCTAAATCACCCAATGTGGAAGGACTGAGAATGAGCTAGGGCTGAACTTGCAAGCAATTTACTTAGGCAACCCGTGAGTATCTTTCAATAGCACCATAGGTGACAATCTACTTCAATCTTGTTAAATTGAAGAGAACTCCCTTCTACTCAACTGCTTGTTGCCAATTGGAACTCAACTATGCCTAGGAGAATCCATTAAATAAAGGTTATGCCTTGATTTATTGTTGATTGATGCTAACCCAACCTAAATTTGTTCTTTTAAGCCTCAAAAAAGTAGGGCAAGATTGGATGACTCTCATCACCAATCACACACTACAAAGCAAAAATCAATCAAATGTTTATAAGCCAAACTCAAATTTACCAAACTGAGATCATTAGGGTTCACAACCCTATATCTGGGTTTAGTTACCCATAGCAAGAAGAAGAAGAGAATTAAAGTAATTACACGTGCTTACCAATAGAAATTGAAATCTTAAAGTTACAAGATAAGATCTAGAATCTACTTTGAAAACTAGGGATAACTAGCTAATTTCTACTCTAAGCTCTAAGTATGTAGTGAATAATGAAAAAAGCTCTCTAAAAATTACAAGAAAAATCTATTTATACTATGTCCCCAAAAGCCCAATTAATTCAAATTTTGGAGTGCAAAGTGTACAGGGACGGACCGTCCTTTGAAAGGATAGATTATCCTTTGCTCCGTACTTTGCATTTTAGCTTCTGTCAAGCAGCTTGTCTTCCTTTGATTGACAGATTGTCTTTGTGAAAGATGATTCATATCTTGCACCATACTTTACGAATTCCATTCTGCCTAGCTCGAGTCCGTTCTTCAATAGACGGACTGTTCTTTTGAAATATGGTCCGTCCTTCCAATCGTATTGTAAATACCCTGTTAGCTTGATTTCTATAATTTGTAGCATGAATGGATGATAGATGATTCGGACCGTCTTTCAGACAGATGGTCCGTCTGTTGCCTCGTCCTTTGAGCATTTTTCTGGCCTAAACTCCTTTCATCTTTTCATTGCTTGAGTTTCTGAAACATAGCACAATAAGATTAGTTTCCACTTACTTTAACTCATAAAGACATGCAAAATTCTATGAAATGAAGTAATGATGTGTCGCTAATTTTCGACACGTCAACACCCTCAACTTAAGGCATTTGTTTGTCCTCAAATAAAACTAAGAAGAGAAACTATCTTACACCTAACTAATATCTCGGAATCATAAATTATCATGACTAGGATGGTTGTTGAAAACATTTATCAATACACAATTCAATCCAGCTACCCCCTCCTTCAATCAAAATACAGTTTTCTCGCAATTACTTGAATTGAGCATGCAACCTCCACTTATGACATCATATCAACATACACACCTAAATTAGTGAAGAAAAACATGTTATCCATTCAAATCCATATACCCTCACAATTGGACCAAGAAATGTGTCCTTTCTTACTAAGGTAATAACAACACACACATCAAGGACACACAAGATCAAGAGAGAAGAGAAATGCACTCAACTCTCACAAAGAAATTCATAAGATAGGTCACAACTGCCATAGGTTTGCCTATTTACTCAAATGCCATTCTTTTCGGATATCCATATTGAGATTACATAAGGGCTTTTCTAAGCTTGTAATGAAGGTTAAAGGGTTGGTAGGATACAATTTTGGCCTTTAGTGACTCATTTACAATCCTTGAACACTTTATCACTTTTCCACAACCTTTTCACCTTTATGATCCCTTCTTTACATCACTTCTTTTGTTTTGGCATTTTTTTCATGCCCCAAAGTATTTTTGTTAGCTCAAACTTCATTTTTCTCTTTTTTTTATTTTGCTTTCTTTTTTAGTTTCTTCTTTTTAGCTCATTGCTCAAATACACCTTGAGATGTGCTCGTTCATCATCTTTTTGTCCTATTTCTTTCTTCTCCTCCTTATCACCCCTAAAATATAACTTTTTGATTTGTTTTTAATTACTTTTCAAGTGTCAAGCAGGATAGATTAAAAAGAGGGTCAACTTGAGCGTTAGCTTCGGCTTTCATTATGGTTGATCAAGAAAAATAGCAAAGCACAAAGAGGGAGACTAGAGATACATGCATGATTTTGTAAGTCTCTTTAGGCATATGTGGCTTGTGAAGCACAAAGAAGGCCTGAATTCATCTCTACAACTCATAATCAATCCTAAATTCAGGCATAAGTAGCAAGACAAGTTCTAGAGTGTGATCAAATCAGGTGAATAAGAAATTTTTCTTTTCACACATTGGCACATGGATATAAAAATGACTAACACATCACTCTCAAATAGGAATACATTGCCAATAATTTCATGTCACAAATTGAGATATACAACTAAATATCAAACAGATACGGCAAGAATTTTGAGGGGGGCATTGTTTTTAAAAATCAACATAAGTATGCAAATAGCTCAATTGCCACCACCATCTAAGTCAAAAACAATTTATCCATCCTAAGATGACTCCATAAGTAGGTTGATACCCTTAAGAATATTGCCTAGCAATCCACTATCGAGCCCATGCACTATGACACTTAACCACTTTATTGTATTAGATTCAACAAAAAGTAAGTCTCCCCTGAAAGAACCATGGCTACAAAAATCAAAGATAGCTCTACACTATAAAATCAAAAAGAAGTTAATGTAAGAAGGAAAATGAAGAAGTTATACTAAGAAAGCTGTAAAAATATGTGGACTAGAGTAGATCACAATCACACATCCAAAACTCATTCATAAACATAATTTCATACAAATCAGAGTTTTAAACAACCAAACACTATACAAGCACATCATACAATCCAAATATCTACCCCCGTCCTAAAAATGGTGCAATGTCCTCAATGCACAAGAAAAATAAAGTAAGAGGGTTACAAAAACTTCTGGTAGCACTCAGATCGCATTATTACACATCCTTCTAGGTGGCAATGATGGATTGGCCTCTACATCATGAGCACGGCCTTGGTATGAAAATGTGAGGCCGTTATTTCTCTCCTAAGGGCCTCTGCCTCTACTTTGGATAGCTCTAAGTTAGTTAATAGAGCCTTCTAGCTCAGAGCCTTGCCCTTATCCGCTGGCAAGGCAGGAACATCTTTCTAGGCTGGAGTTTGAGTAGGAGTCTCTCCTGTGAAGAGCTGGCCCTAGTAACTAGGACTAGTGGTGGTCGTTTGGGCTGAGTCTGGGCTGGTAAAACAGGCATCGCACGAGAAATAAAGTCCATAATGATAGAATTGGGTATGTCCTATCTATCAGCAGTATTTGCACCTCCTCTGGCTTCCTCTCACACATCTGCATCTCAAGCACGACAACTCTAGTCTCCCTTAGGTTAGCTCGAAACCCCGCTATATATGAAGAACTAGCACCCCTATGAGTTGGTGCATCTTGGCATCCATGGATGCTAGTTGTGAGATCAATGCATCATGAGAGGTCCCGATAGTATCTCAGAGCGGCTGAAGAGCTTACTCAACAATTGTGGCCACAAAGGTCGGCAAATCCTCCATAAATCGTGTTAGCTGCCTCTCCTCTCTGTCCAATAGCGAGGCCAAATTGATAAGTGAAACTCTCGATGTGAGTAGTGGCCTTGATGGCGTGGCTGGTATAGATGTCGTGGTGGCTGAATCTACTGCTGGTGCAGGGTCTGCCTCACCGGTGCATTGTGATGTGGGCTCCTCAGTCTGGATGCCCTTATCCTCAGTAGTAGGCCCGCCTGGTAAGATGGAACTAGGATGGCTCACCATGGTGCGATGGTGTCATCTCTTATCTTGGTGATACCCTTCACTTTGGAGAGTGTCTGTGAATAGGTCCTCCTTTGGCAAGATTGGTACACCTACCCTCTAACACAAATCTGTGATAAGGCATGAGAATGATAGGGAGGTAGCGGTCTGAACTACCCTGTCCTTTAGCTCCACACTAATCATTTGGTTTATGTCTATGCTCTTCTTAGCCATTGGATTCCACAACAAGAACCTTCCCAAGTGGTAATTTGTTTTCACTCTTTTTTGGGCATGCTCTACTGCAAACCACGTTCCACCAAAACTTGACGGAAAGCTGGAGGCCGCTCTTGAATATATCAGTTGTATCAGACACAGCCAGTACTAGAGTATCTCAGGCTATCACACTGGTTATCCATCCTCTAGCCAGCCTCCCCCAATCAGCAATCTCATCATATGTCGATGTGTACACCACCTTATAGTCATCTCCCAAATAGTACCATTTGATCGCCTCCGAATTGATGTCAACCGATACTCCTCTAATCACCACTAAAGTCAATGGCTCGGTCTACATCTTCAGCACTGGGTTCGACCTTAAAAGGATCGACCCATAAACAACATAGAACTCCCGGACCAGTGTCTGGATATATATTAACCCATTGAACGGAACAAGAACTCCCAGTGCTAAAATCTTAGTTGTTCTATAATGTCGGGGTACAACTCCAAGCCATTGAAGCTAATCGTTCTCTCCTCAGTGATCCCCCAATAAATCCTACCATTGAATGTGCCTCACCCATATAAGTAGAGCTCCCAGCGCTCTAGATTGCCTATCCGAGTCTGAACATCTCCTTCCCCTATTTTTATCAAAGCTCTACTGCTTGGGGGAGGAGGACTGACTGGATGATTCCTCATCAGCAGACTTGCTAAAGGAAATATCTATCTAGGCCCCACTAGAATGGGCCTGATCATGGTCACCACTGGAATGGGATGAAGGTCCCTAGGCTGGTGTTTCTACACATGCCAACCGAGCTGATGGAATGGGTGACACCTCTGTTGTATGCTCTATAACTCTCCAACTACCGGGCAGCAAGTACTCCTCCTCGTCCACAAGGCGAGACCTTTTGGGTGTGCTCGACTTGCCTCATTGGGGTAATGCTCGCGTTCATGCCATTTACCTGTGATCATGCACAAATTTGCCAGAACACAAACTCGAGGTATCATGAAATCAGAAGAAAACAATGCAAGATGGCTAGAGGGACAGTCCATACCCTAAAAAGATGGACCATACCCTGTACCGTCAATTGAACCTTAAAAGTTCCAACTCACTATTTCAATATGTGGTTCAAGGTGTGGACCATCCTTCCAAAGGACGGTCCATCCCTTGAGTTTTCCTTTGACTCAGAAGGTCGGGACATTCTGGTTCAATTGACAAAACAACAGACGGTCTGTCTATTCTTTCGTCTATTGGGGTTCACAGATTTTCAAAAAACTTGGGCAATTCAAATTTTGAAAAAATCTTAGAAAAGGACAAGACTATACAACTATCGAGCTCAAGAATTCATTTTCGAGCATTAAAACACATTCAAACAATTTTCTAAGCCCCGTACAAAATACTAGCAATTTTAACCCAAGTTCTCCCCTCAATGTTATACTCCAAGCATAGGTATTCCATATCCTCAAGTCAATATGTGTTGCAACATCACAATAGATATGAAATTTAGAGCTCATAGTCAAGAACAATACCTATATTCTAGCAAGTGCTCATGTTCTTGATGAGTAAGAAAGCACGACAAAAAATATGGGTTTCTAAACCCTAGTCCACGAGTCTGCTCATGTGTTCTAATGAGGGAAGAGTAAAAAAAAGCAAGTACTTGGACAAAATAGTAGCAACAATGGAGGATTTTGAAGTATAGGAGAAATGGAAGTTGGAGAAGGAGGGGAAAGACAGGCTCATAGATCGTTGTGCAAGAATGCGCTTCTCATATACTCGATCCCTTTTAAAATATTATGGGTCGGGTCAGTAAGCCTATGGGTGGATATTAAAGACTAACTAGACCCATTTAAACAAGATCCGAATTGATAATCCAATCTCCATATGGGGCCCATTTATATCACACTTAATAACCAGAGACAGTCCAATAGACGAACCGTTTGGGTAGAGTACTATCCATACATTGGGTCGTCTCTTGCCCATTCTTAATAGTGGACTATATTTAAAGGACGGGTGGACATGTGTTTTGTCCTTTGGAAGTAAAGTCCATCTTTTACACATCAAATTTCTCCTTTTCTATTTTAGACCATTTTCCTCCATCTTTTCAAGTGTACCTGCATACACTAACGCCTATTATTCTAGAAAAAGCTTGGGTTACTTTCTAAGAAGTGCTTGATTTACGTCGCGGCATGACGTGGATACTAAACATGGTGTATCACTCCTTGGGTTGCCTCCCAAGAATCACCTGATTTAACGTTGTGACACAACACAAGATACCTGATCATGGACTTGGTGAGCCGTCCTTGGAACGGGACTTCCTCAACCACTTCTTATTTTTGGTGCCACAGAGGTACTGCTTCACCCATATTTATTTAGCCTTCTTTCTCTTGTGTGATGCAACAATAGCATGTTCAGCCACTTTATCAACACCTTGTTCAACATTGACCACAAAGATGTCCCCAAGTCCTATGGACAATAAGCGACCTCTCCCGACTTTGAAAGTAATGCTCTTTTCCTTGACTCAGAACATTATTTCATGTTTCTCTAAATCTATTAAGGCCCTCCCAGTAGCTAGGAATAGTCTCCCAAGAATGATGGGAATATATCAATCCACATCACAGTCAAGAACCACAAAGTCAATCGGAAGCACAAACTTTTCGACTTTGACAAGGACATCCTCCAGTACCTCCACTAGTGTATTAATGGTATTGTCGATCATTTGGAGCTGGATGGAGGTGGACTTCGGCATGGTCAACCCAGACCACTATAATGGAAAGAGGCATCAGCTTAATACCTACCATATATCATAAAGGGAGTGTAATCAATCATATCTATTGATCCAGCAAGACTCGATAAATTCTCCTAGGTCTCCTTTCTTTTTAACACATGTGCATACTATGATTGTACTCACTCTATGTGTCACAGTTATCTTCTCCTCTTTTTCACACGATAACTTTTTAATCAACATCATCTTCAAATACTTCACAAAATTGGGTATCTCTTTGATATAAATGGTGTCTGAAGTGTTGTTCTTTAAGCCGCTCAATGTGCTTTGCTACTCTTGCATCAAGAGCCCGTTGAGCAATTCTTTATGGAAATTGAGGGACAAGAGGAGGAAAATATTTTGCAAAGTCATCTACTCCTCTCTTGGAATCCCTCTCTCCTTTAAAGAAACTAAACTATCTTTATTAACTTCCTCACTTAGTGGCTTTTAGGATCCATCTTCAACTACCTCATCAACACAAGGCTTTTTAGGCCTCTCTTCTTGGTCATCAAACTCAATCACAATTTCATACTCATTCTCCACCATACCATCTTCAACCTCAACATCAACAGGTTGCACAATCTTTCCACTCCTTATAACAATGTCCATACATTGAGTATTGGAAGATCCCGCATGTCCTTTCGGATTCATCACTGTATCACTAGGGAGATGGCCTTTTTGCTTAAGATTTTGGTCTCAGGAAAGGTCCCGTACCTGTTACTTTAATTTCTAAATGGAAGTTGTGTGAGAGCCTATAATCTCTGTGAGGCTCTTGAGACAAGCATCCATTCTCTCCTGGTTGGCAAGCACCTTCTCCAACATCCCTTCAATCTTTGAGCTTCTATGATCATGATCGAGAAGGGCCCTCCTTCCAACTCTGAAAGTTGGAGGGAGGACCTTTTGGCAAAACATAAGAAGATGAGCCTTTGTTCTGGTAATTTGAGCCATTGTTCCAACCCTGAATTTGACTACCATAATCATTTCTAAGATAATATTGACCTTGACCTTGTGGTTGAGGTCTCCATTGCCCTTGGTAGGAAAAAGAGGAGTGGCCTTGTTGTTACTGTGGTCTATATCCACTAGATTAGTTGCCAACATAGTTGGCGTCTTCCACTTGCATAGGAGGCGGCTCTCGTAATGGCTGATATTGGTATGGAGGAGGGGCGCATCCATTCCCTTATCGGACACTTTCATGGTCTCATCAGTAGTATGTACCTTCTTAACCTCAAACTTGATCAACTTCTTTGTGATAAGGGTTATGTTGGTTGCCATAGCGGCCATCATCTGATCACATTCTTGATTCTCCTTCATAAAATGAGATAAAGAAAGAGTCCCCACATTGATTCCTCTACTTTGGTTCCTACCATGTCAAGCATGTTTGTGCTTTGCTATTTTGTCCAAAATGATGGCAATTCAGTTGAATATCTTGTCCATGAAGCACCCACCAGTGGAGTTGTTAGCAATAGACTATGTCAAGACATCTAACCCGGTGTAAAACTTCTCCAACAATATATGGTTCGAAAACCCGTGGTTGGCACCTGAAGGATGTATTGTCAGAATCTCTCCCCCATGCTTCGAACAACTATTCTTCAGGTAGTTTCTAAAAATAAAATAACTTGTCCCGTTGCTCCGCCTTTTTATTAGGCGGAAACCATTTCTTCAAGAAGACACTCACCAACTCCTGCCAAGTATGAATTGAGTTTAGAGGGAGTCTATGCAATCAATCACTTGTCTCACTGGATAACGAGTAGTTGAACATTCGTGGACAGATAGCATCATTCAAAATATTATTTTTCTTATGGAGGTTGTACACCTCTAAGAAATTTTTCAAGTGCTGATGGGGGTTATCGTCCATGGAGTTGTAAAACTATCCCTCTGCCTTAAGCACAGTATAGTTGGTTCTGTCAATCTTGAATGACGCAGCATTTACCCTTGGTGGGATGATCGCACTTGCATAGTCAACTTCCTCATTGACATCTACGAACATGTTTTTCAAATCTACGAGCGGAAGAGTGGCCATGATTCGGTATCAAGAGACAAAAACAAAAAGAAAATGTAAAAGAATAGATCTGTGCATGCAAACGAGACTGTTAGGGTTAGATAGGGTTTATGTTGTAGTCCCCGGCAACGGCGCCATAATATTTGATATTGTTCAAATCCACTTCCAATATCGAGTAGTATAAATGATTGCAGCAAATATAGAACCCAACAAGGAGTTGGGGTTGAATCCCACAGAGACTACTCGAAGAACAAATTATCTAGTACTAAACAGTGAAGTATTGCAAGATTAGAGTCTATTCGAATTGAGAGAAGAAAATTTTCACTACGGCTAAAGAGTGAAATATGCTAGGGTTGTAATCAATCAGATCTAATTCTAGGGAAGTGACACCAATCGTGCATCGATCCTCCTAAATCACCCAATGTGGAAGGATTGAGAATGAGCTAGGGTTAAATATGCAAACAATTTACTTAGGCAATCTATGGGTATCTTTCAATAGCACCAAATCTACTTCGATTTTATCAAATTAAAGAGGACTCCCTTCTACCCAACTCTTTGTTACCAATTGGAATTCAACCTATGTCTAAGATAATCCATTAAACAAGCGTTATACCTTAAGTTATTGTTGATTGATGCTAACCCAATCTAAACTTTCTCTGTCAAGCCTCATAAAGGTAATTGGGCAGAATTGAATGACTTTCATCACCAATCAAACACTACAAAGCAAAAATCAATCAAATATTCATAATCCCAGACTCAATTTTATTAAATTGAGATCATTAGGGTTCACAACCCTAGATCTAGTTTTAGTTACCCATAGTAAGAAGAAGAAGAAGAAGAAGAAGAGAACTAAAGTAATTAGACATGCTTACCAATGGAAATTGAAATCTTTAAGTTACAAGATAAGATCTAGAATCTACTTTGAAAACTACAGTTAACTAGCTAATTTCTACTCTCTACTCTAAGTATGAACTTAATAATGAAAAAGCTTTTTAAAATTACAAGAAAAATCTATTACTATGTTTCAAAAATCCCAATTAATTCAAACTTCGGAGTGTCGAGTGTATAGGGATGGACCATCTTTTGGTCCGTATTTTGCATTTCAGCTTTTGTCCAGCAGTTTGTCTTCCTTTGATTGATGGACCGACTTTGTGAAAGACGATCCGTACCTTGCATCATAATTTTAGGAATCCCATTCTACCTAGCTCGAGTTCACTCTTCAATTAACGGACCATTCTTTGAGAAGATGGTCCGTTCTTCCAACCGTATTTTAAGGACCCTATTATCTTGGTTTTTGTAATTTGCAGCTTGGATTGGAGGGTAGATGATGCGAACCGTCTTTCAGACAGACGTCTATCTGTTGCCTCGTCCTTTGAGCATTTTTTGCGCCTAAACTCCTTTCATCTTTTCATTACTTGAGTTCCTGAAACATAGCACAATAAGGTTAGTTTCCACTTAATTTAACTCCTAAAGATATGCAAAATTCTATGAAATGAAGTAAAGTTGTATCGCTAATTCCCAACACATCAACATCAAATCTAACTTGCTCAGTTTTTATTTGAGAGACTCGAGTGAAACAATCCAAAAAAGGGACACAATGTTGGTTCATTAATATATATGTTTACATCACTTTCAAGATAGACTATTTTTTATAGTTTAAAACATCAAAACCTTCCAACCAATACGAAATAGGCTTTAACACAACCAATCAAGTAACTCATTCAATCTAATAATCTTTAATATCTATTTTCTGTGGGATTTGACCACAATATTATTGGGTTATACAAACGCGTTACATCAACTTTAGGTGTAATTTTGATCATATTACAAAATAAATTTCAATAGATTAGCAGTAAGATCAAGGGGTCAAAACAATTTCATAATTGCCCTAGTACACGGTGAGCGCCAAACTATTTATCCTTTAAACAACATAGTTGAATTTTTATGTAGTTTAATTGCACGTAGATTAAATTTACCAGATAATAAATATATAATAAAAGAAATTATAAATACTGAATGATAGAAGGATCAATGTATCAACAAAGGCTGGAATAAGTCTGAGCTCCGGTATATAGATTTAGCAACGGCGCTAGCCAAGAGAATTCAGAATACTAGAGCTATAAAAATGAACTTTGTGTATATATAGAGTTTTTCTATTATGTTTGTGAATCAATGGTAATTTGATGCCTTACGAGAAAAATAACCAAATGACTACTTATATCTAAACATTAGGGATCCATTCTTGTAAATTTCACCCTCATCAGATTCCTTGATTGCATATTTATCTCCATCCTGTAGCGGTCGATGGAGATCTTTGTATCTTACATAACAGCAGACTGTTTAAGAGACTTTGATTCGAACAGTTTTTTGTGCCCCCTATCCTACCTCCGGAGCTAGATGGGCTTTCGCCTTAACAGTGGCTTCAGATGCTCTTGTATTGGATCCTTATGCTAACATATATATGATCTATCACATCTGCCACGTCTCCACTCTCGATTAGAATAATTGTTGACTCCCGAATTTTACTCTATGTCGTATTAAACATGTTACACTATTTCGATAAATGAATGTCATCAAGGGGTAAATAAAATGTTGAAATTGAGAACTAAGTAAATATAATGAAGTAATTTTTTTTTTCTTGTGAAAGAGATTATAAAGAAAAATAAGCTAGTATATTGACGGTGGAAATACTTTTTTTTTAAAATCACTTATTTGTAGCACACCCTTCATTTTACCTAGAGGTTTGATCATAATCTGCCCAACTTGTTCAAGTTTGAGTTGATAACCGTTTATTTATTAGCTCAGCCTATTTCAGTCCAATTCCAACTCATCTCAGTTCACCAAAGTTTGGGTTGATATCTAGCCTAAATCAATTTATGAGAAATCTTGTCAAAATATTTTCAAAAAGATATTTTATTTTATTTGATATATTATATTTAGTCATAATAAATAAAAATATTAGTTTTATAAGTTATAAAAAGATTACAAAAGAACAAATAAAGCAATTAAAACTTAATTAGGGTTAGGCGGGTAGGGTTATGACCCGCATTTTAGCCCATTTCAGCCAAACCCGTTTCAACCTAAGTAACATTAATCCACCCATTTATTAACTTAGCCCATTTTGACCCGCCCAAATTCAGCCCAACCTACTCATTTGTCACATATAATTTTACCTGACTAAATGGCTGGCTAATATAATAGCGACGGAGCAAATGCTTTTATGCCTTTTTCTTTTGGCTTTTAATTTGTACACACACATGTTTTCCAAGGGTTGGCTTGACTTTGACTAGAAGGGAAAAAAAGAAAATCAACATATCAAAGGGCCGACAAGAAAAGAAATTTAGTGTACGTAAGATCTTTTTGAAGATAAAATTTATCAACTGGATATTATATTGTTTAGTTTCAAATGTATATATGCTGTGTGTTTAATTACGACTATATAAATAAGCTGTGATCCTCTCAAATCTTCAATTTGCATAAAAATCATTCCATTCTGTTGATTTATTTCTCCCTATAAATTAAATAAATTGGTGCATCTTTCTTCCCATTAATTAATTGATAGAGAGAGTAGATGATGTGAAGAAACTTAATTAAAGCTATATATGGAATTCACTTGATTGGATTTGAATTCTAGAACGTCTCTTGATGAACTAGCAGCTGTATGTGGAGACTTTTGGATATCTCTATATATGAATTTCCAAATTTATATATATATACTCTAATATGTTCCTTGACTTTTTTGGTTTCAGAAACAAGTACAAGTAATGCAGGGTAAGTTGATTGGATTGAGAGGAGACATTATGCCACCAAATGATGAGGTTTGCAAATTAAATCTTCTTTTTTTAATATCTTGTATAGAAGTGTTTTATTCCATATTTCTAAATTTCATTGTATGTGTGTTTAGGCAGAGGAAGTAAAGCGATTGAGTGATGAAAACAAGAAGCTGCGAGAGATGCTGAGTATCATGTGCGACAACTACAATATTTTGAGAAAGCTGCATAATAATTGTGATGCTGATGCTGTATCAAGGAAAAGAAAACTTGCTGAAACCACCTCTACTACTAATAATAATAATAACTTCTTATTGCATACTCATTTTCATGGAATAAATAGGGAAAGCAGCTCATCAATTGATTATAAAGACTCTTCATACAGCATTCAACCAAAGAATAGTACTAACTCTACGGTTTATGTTAGGATTACTCAAGGATCTGATACAACTCTCGTAAGTCCTATAACTCCAATTCCAACTTAATTTAGAACTTTCCCTTTAGACTACTCTTTCGCTTCTATATATAAATATATGATTATGTGTGTTGGTAGTCCCACATTGATGGGTGGATGACAAACTTGTTTCTTTATAAGGTCTTTTCATGAGCTGAGTTTCAAGTTACTGAGCTAATCTTTTACATGTTGTTCAGAGAATTTAATATTTCTGTATGTACATAAATTAATACAGAAATCTATCCTATATATACAGTACATTTTTTTGTCGAGGTAGTTAGGATGAATATCCCACTGCCCCCCTCGGATCTGCCCCTATTGGACCTCCATATTATCTTTATCCATGCTCTGGTTGTCAAGCCTAGACATTCAGGGTGTTAGTAATCCCACATTGATTGAGGGAATGATCATAATTTGTCTATTTATATGATTCAAGAGAAAATCCATTTTGTTATTATATGTCAGTTGATTCCAATTCTAATGAGAAAAAAGTAGATGCAGATGGTGAAGGATGGATATGAGTGGAGGAAATATGGTCAGAAAGTAACGAGAGACAACCCTTATCCCAGAGCTTATTTCTAGTGCTCTTTCGCTCCTGCCTGCCCTGTCAAGAAAAAGGTAAAATAATACATAACTTGAATTATTTTTGTGTAATTCTACAACATGACTACTATTCATCCTAATAATGAACTATTTGACAGGTGCAAAGAAGTGTAGATGATAACTCCATTATAGTAGCAACATATGAAGGAAAGCACAACCATTCAAAACTAGACGATTCTGCTCTCAATCTTATAAGTACTAATGATGAACCAAAAACATTATTAGTGAATGGCAACAACGGAACAAGTAGTACTAGTACTGCAATTGGTCATAGCCACAAGCAGCCAGAATTTCACAAGTTGTTGATAGAGCAAATGGCTTCTTCCTTAATCAAAGATCTCAACTTTAAAGCTGCCCTTGCTGCTTCCCTTTCACAAAAAACTACCCTTCCACATAATCAAACAAATAGAGGGTAGTTCTCCTTCTTGGCATCAAGAGTCGTCATTACTGTTAGGCCCGAGAGAAGAGAACTAACTTGTCGCACAATGTAAATACGCTATTGAGTACTGATCATCTCTATGGCAAAATATTAGAGGCAAAGGAAGGAAAAAAAACAGAAAAAAATATGTGTTTGGAAGGCTAAATTGGAGTAGGAGGCTCAAGTGAGTAGGGGGTCTAGATTGGCTTATTTTCAAAATTTTGACTTCCTTTTTTGTATGCTTATGAAATGTAAGTTCATGTTTTGACCTGTAATATAATATTTCATGTTCACCTCAAAGCCTAAAGGCTGACCAAGGGATGGTATCCTTCTATTGTTACCCTTAATTTGTATGTGAGTGGCGTTGTACAGATTTTTTTAAGTTTTAATTCTTGTCCCAAATTGATGTTTACTTTATACTATTTTAAAGTGAAGATGTTTATATATTATACATGTTCTCTTTTGATTATTTTATATATATAGATATATATTGTGATGAAGTGGGGTCTGCCAAAGAATTTTGTGATACAGCGTAGGGCCCGGCCGGAAGGCGGAAACCATACTAGGAAAACTTATTAGTCAACCAACCATATAATGAACTCCATCGTTTCCACTTCCATTGACCCGTTGAATCCGTAAAAAGTAAAAAATTTAAAGCTCGGAAACAATGCTTGAATACGTCTCAGAGAGGAATAAATGGAGTGCCAAGGTGGACATGAATTAAAGAAAAATTTCAACTAAAAGTAACACAAATCAAAATAACAATTACACAGTACAAGTGACTTAAATAAACACTGGCAGCCGCAATTTTCAGAATCCAGCTAGTAATTAAAAATCATGTCATATTCTTGGTTAAATCCAACAACATACATATACCATTAATCCAATAACCAAAACGAGTGACGACGACCCAAAACCAAAACCGCTAACTGGCATCGGTGCAGCAGATTTTTCAGAAGAATGGACGGCGGAGACGGCTGACCTCTGAGGGTGAACAAGAACAGAGACCTTCATGCCATTAGAGCATCCACCAATGCCACAAATGAAGTAGTACCTCTTGGATTTGTCCAGCAGAATGAAGTCTTTCCCACTACTCCAATTCCCAAGTGCACCTTCTATTCTGCAGTTATCGTATCCA
>JACEIK010004902.1:48760-81237 GCA_018107945.1 Datura stramonium
TGAATTCATAACTTTAAAAATATAATTGATTTAATCTTAAAAGGTTGAACCTATAAATTTTAAATCTTGAATCTGTCTCTGTTTACATTTGCCTTGCTTATAAAACAAAGTCCTATAATGACAATTTTAATAATGAAAGGAAGAACCATAGTCAGGTTCCTCCTCGCATCCTTGAGGTTTCGAATCCGAATCTTGAGTATGAATTACCCTCCAAAATAGGATTTTCCGATGGTAATTAATTCAGGCCCCAGGATAAACAGATAGACAACAAAATGAAAGCGGGAAGCAGCAAGAAAATAAGAAGTGAGAATTGAGTATGTAGCAGCACGCCTCAATCACGTTGCCTGTTAAAAGTGAATGGCGTAACTACTACTACTACTCAACTCACCATTTTTTATTTTCATGATGGCACTAAAAGTAGCAGACCAGATTAATTACTACCACTAGCCACGTAACATTTATTAATTCCTTTATTCCGCAATCTCTTGTCTCATTTGTAGGAGAATTTTGTCGACACATACGATGATGCATGTTTGGGTCTAAAAATAGCTCTGTATTGTATCAAGAATATGGGACTAACTACTCAGATATCCATGCAAGAAGCTGGCGCAGTGGTGTATTTCAAATGCAAAAAGTATTCAGTAACGCATTCCAGGGTTGGGATTGATTTAATTACTTGATGTTTATAGGATAATTAAACCATACACTTAAGAGTAAAGGTTATTAAAGAAATATGTAATCTAATCCAATTCGAACAGATGAATCACTTAGTAGATGTAACGATTATGGAAGCCCTTTTTCCCTGTGCTAGTTAGTTTTAACATGACCAAAATAGAATGTCCATACCAAAATAGTTGGAATATTGGAAGGAACAGCCTGTTTAAAAAAATATAGAAACTCACTTTCCAACACAATAACTTATTGCAAAAACAACATCGATATCTTAACTGCGTACAAAAGATGGCTATTACTCGTGCTGTTTCACAATTTCATTATTCAATTTGTCAGCGTCTAAGTGACCTTTGGATACAAATCACGAGAATGTGTATTTGTTTTCCAGAGAGCAAATAATCAAAATCCGTTTCAACTAATAGTTCTCTCTACAACAGGGAAAACGCTACCCTCATCAATTCAATTTCCTATGGGGAATTGTCTCGTGTACATTATTGGCCTATTTGAAGCTAAAAACCTATTCCCGCACCTGAAAAGGTCGGGAATTGAGCATATATACACATTTTCTGATATATCTAAAATGCCACCTTTTATCTATCAAAACTTCAAAGCTCACTGGGACAGCTAGACTCTTCCTGTTATAGGAGATATTAAGTGTTACCACTGGTTTCAGGCTTTTTTAGCTGCATTGTCATTATATTGAGACCCTGCTATGTCATTAGAATTGTTAGATGCTACTGCGATTCCGTTACATTCAGAAGTTTGATTAGAGGGAAGTAGTTGCTCCTCGTTCAATGTGCCAATCTTCAAAGGTTTCTTGAATTGCACCAAGATCATGGTCATGTTGTCGCATCCTTCTCCACCCGTGGCTGGGGCCAAACATTTATCTAGCACCGTCTCACAGACAGCTGAGAGCCTACTTTCCTGCACAAGTGATGACACCATTGATTTTTACAAAACTTAAAAAGCACGATTTTATAGCAGTGAACAAAATTAAGGACTCACGTGCTTTAACTGTTTCCCAACAAAGTCCACGACTTCTTGGCTTGACATGCAATCCCTAATGCACAAGAAATACAGAAATAATCATCAAAATGATGAAACTCTGGTGTTATGATATAATAACCAAAAAAAAAAAGGGAGTGCAAACAGCGCCTGAAAAGGCACTCACATCTAACTTAACTGAAGTTCTAAGTGCAAGAAAATTACCATGTAGCAGTGATTTTCTAACTACACTAAAAAGATGCAAGTTCCACCTGTCCCTGGTTGATTCAATCATTTTTCCTTTTTGGGATAAGTTGCATTGGTATGGAAACAATGTGCAGAACCACCATTTAACTTCCAAAGACCCACAAAAATCCATACCAATTTTTTTCCTTGTGGATCTTGTCAACCTACTAGCAAACAGTATGCAAATGCAAGTACTCTCTAAGCCCAGCAATCTAACAACTCCTGAAGAAACATAAGCTGATATTCCCCTAAAAATCATCAAATGTTGGTTCAAATACATTGACAAAATTGGGAAGATCAAATTAAAATTATACAATATTCTTACCATATGCCATCACAAGCTAGAACAAGGAAATCATCATCATTGCTAAGCTCAACCTAGTTTGAGAAAAAATTCAAAAAGAAAATGGTAAATACATAAATCATATCTTCAGCTAGAAAGGAACACATAAAAATCTCAATTTTGATCAGTTAATAATTAAAGAAAAGCAATAATGCTCCAAGAGAAGACATTTTTTAAGAAATAACCTTTCATCTCACTGTATACACAATATAAGGTAGAAAATCTTACTCCACAAATTCATATTTCTACAGATTCAAAAGGAATCATAAGCCATTAAATTTACTCATTTTTTAATAACCATGGTGTTCGGGCCAGTTTGCATGCATCCCAACTAATTCCACGGGATACCTATCACCTCCCACCAGCAACAGATACCAGGTAACACTATCCACCAAGGCTAAGACAGATGGGAAGAAATCACCTAGTGTTTTTGTCTATGCTGGATTTGAACCTGAACCCACTTCATTGACCACTAGGTCAGACCCTTGGGTGATAAGTCATTGAATTTACTTACAGTGTGGATATCAGGATTAGCAGTCACTATTTGTTTTTCAGCAGGCAGTGATTTGTTCTGTTTCAGCTCCATGTCCCCTGAAATTATTTAAATAACGTCAGACCTACAATAACACAAGCAGAAAAGGGAAACTGGCTATACTTTTATACTATATTTGAGAAAATGCAACATTTTCAAATACCGATTGCTCTTGACATGTTTAAACTCCCGTTGACCCGTCCACATCGGACATATCCACCAGCATTTGTAATCCTTTCCTTTTCAGCTTGAAGGTCAGGCTTATGGTCCCTAGACATATCATATGCCTGCATAACATTTTTTGTGCTTAATACAACTGTGCCTACTTAGAAGAAAGACAAGCATCATGTACACTGATGCAAAAGCACTTAATAATCCTGGATGAGAACATTTTGGTGAAAGAAAAGTTTCCTCTTTGATACGGAAACACACACCAAAGATCTGCAAATTGCTGGGAATTAAATATCTCGGGGTAGAAAGAGAGATAATGGAGCTTCTGCAAAACATTGAGAAAAGAAAGGTCTCATACAGAAAGTTCTCTTCTGCAAAAAATCCCTCCTCTCCAATTCTGAAATTTGCAAGTGAGGTCAAGAATGTGGTACTCGGTGTAAAATTTGTGAATAGGCTGGCAAAGGGGTCAAGGGAAGTTCTCACCTTCTTCTTCTCATAAATGGACCTTAAAATTCTACCATGGAATGTTAGCGGATAGAATGATTTCAAGAAGCGCAACCTCATCAAAACTCTTACTCAAGTGGAAAGTTGATATATGTTGCCTTCAAGAACCTAAAATTGAGGTTTGTGTCTCCTAAGTTGGCTGGGCAATTACTGTTTGGTACATGGGCTGGCTATGTTGCATTCGAATCTGAGGGAACTCAGGGGGCATTATTATACTGTGGGATAAGAGAATCTAGAGGAGAAATATAGTTCTCAGGGGCCTTTAATCCATCTGTGTTTCTCTGTCTAATTTGGTAGACACTTTTCTTGGAACCAGACTGGAGTTTATGCACCCACAAATATACTGACCTGGACTCCTTTATAGCTCGAGTTAGTGGCTTCCAGAAGCTTATCAGAGGGACCTTGGGTTATTTGCAGGGATTTTAACACTACAAGGTACCTGGGTGAAAAAAAGCACAGTTCACTTATATTCAGGGGATGATTCATTTCTCTAACTTCATAGAAGACTTGAGTTCTGATCGTTCCCCCCTTATTTGGGGGAAGTTATAATTGGACAGGAAACTCTTCTCTCATGGTGGCTTCAAAGAATGACAGATTTCTTTTCACTACTGAATGGGATCACTTTAGCACCATAAAATAATCAGTTTCTTCCCCGTGTTTTCTCAGATCATTCCCCATGTTTGCTTGAATGTGGAGAGTGGTCAAGAAACCCATCCTATTTTAAGTTAGAAAATTTGTAGCTAGAATCAAACGGCTGCGGAGAGTTGCTGGAAGAATGGTGGACTTCTTTCAACATCCATGGAAAGCCGGATTTGATCTTTTCCAGGAAACTTAGGATGCTGAATTTGAGCTCAAGGAGTGGTATTGGACCTCTTTGGTAATTTGGAGAGCAGGAAATAATTCATTCTCAACAAAATTTTGAATCTTGATCAAGAGGCCGAAGGCTCAACTCCTATGGATGAAAGTTGATTGAAAAGGCAAACTTACAAATGGAATTGGAGGAAACCATCAAATGGGAACAGATCTCATGACGACAGAAGTCTGGGCGTCTATGGTTGAAACAAGGTGATAATAACACTGGTATTTTTTATAAAATGACAAATGTTCATTGAAGATACAATCAAATTGGTGGCTTGGAAATTGTTGGCACTCTTACAAAGGACATGGAGGTCATAACCAGTGAGATACTACACTTTTATGTAAACTTTCATAAAGAAGAAGCGGATCTGAGACCTCAATGGCTTTATGAAGATGCTCCTTGCATTTCTAGGGAGGAGGATGAATGGCTGCAAATTCTAGGAAGAGGACATCCTTGGTGTTATCAAGAGCTGTGACAGTGATAAAGCCACGGGACCAGATGGCTTTACGATGGGGACTTCAAATTGTGTTGGCATACCATTAAAAGTCATTTGCTGAACGCTTTGAACCATTTCCACGGTGCTGAATTTTTTTTAAAGTGGTTTAACCAGCTCTTACATTGCTCTTATTCCCAAGAGGAATGGTGTGAAATTGCTCAAGGGCCACAAACCTGTCAGCTTGATTGGTTGCTTCTACAATTTTTATCTAAAGCACTTGCAGAAAGACTCAAAAGAGTGACAACCAAACTAGTGAACACTTCTCAGATGGCTTTTATAAGTGATAGAAATATTACAGATGCAGTTTTGATTGCATACGAATGCTTGGACTCGATAGTGAAAACTGGCATTGTTTGTAAATTTGATATTGAAAAAAGATTTGACCGTGTATATTGGAATTTCTTACAGAATCTATTGAGTCAAACGGGTCTTGGTCCTATCCATTGGATCAGGTTCTGTATCACTTCTGTGATGTTCTCCATCTTTATCAATGGCACACCACATGGTTTATTTCCAACCCAACGAGGATTAAGATAGGGAGATCTCTCTCTCCTTTTCTTTTTATTCTGGTTATGGAAGGACTTGGTAAGATGCTTTACAAGGCTGCTCACGTACCCTGGATTCTGGTTTTCCAGCAGATTCTAGAGATATTAAGAGGTTAAATATCTCATATATTATGCATGCTGATGATACACTGCTTTTTTGCGATACTGAGGAGCAGCAAATGATGATTCTTAATGCTTTCGGGGCCGTCTTGGTGTTTACATCAATTTCTTGAAAAGCTCAATTTCCCAGTCAATCAGATTCCCAATATACACGAGTCAATTGGGTTCCTAATATACACCAGTCAATCAGGTTCCTAATATACACCAGTTGGCTAGCATACTCCAATGCAACATTGGTTCTCTTCCCGCGACTTATCTGGGCCTACCTTTAGGAAAAGGCACAAATCCATCACTATCTGGAACAGAGGTCTAGAGGAGATGGAGAAGAAATTGGCAAATTAAAAGCGATAGTATTTGCCCTTGGGGGAAAGAGTCACCCTTATCAATAGTGTCCTTGACGCTCTTCCTACTTATACCATGTCCTGCTTTCCGACAATGTCCTCAATCTTAAAACAAATGGATAAATTGCGAAGAGATTTCTTATGGAACGGAAACAAGCAGAACAACTCCTTTTTTCTGGTCAAATGGGACCAAGTTTCCAAGAACAGAAAGAACGGGGATCAAGAACTTGAAATGCCATAATGAAAGTCTTCTTAAAATGCATTGTAGATTCAACAAGGAGGAAAACACCTTATGGAGAAGATTACTAATTGAAAAATTCTCTTTTGAGAAATCTTGGTTAACTAAAGAGTCAAACGCACCCCATGAACAGGAGTCTGGGAGCGAGACCACTCCTTATAGCCATAATTCGTGGAAAATTCCGGCCTCTTACTTGGCAATGGTAAAAAAATCAGATTTTGGGAGGATGCATGGTTGGACCAATACCTCTCAAAGAACTTTTTCAAGACATCTACCTCATTTCCTCCCTCCACAATGCTGTAATTGCTGACCTTCTCTCTGAACAGGGATGGAATCTATTTCCCATATGGAATTTAACCGATTGGGAAGTGGAAAGAACTTGTCATCTGCTTACTTTGCTCATCAACATCTCCCTAGATAATCAGAAATTCCATTGCATGGAAAGGTCACACAAAGGGTCTTTTCTCTGTGAATTCTTGCTATTACCTGTTAAGTCTCAAGACTGCATCAAGGGATGGTGCTGGAAGAAAATCTGGCATAATAATGCCCCTCTGGAAGTTTCATGTTTCTCCTGGTTAGCTGCAAGGGAAGCCTGCCTCACCCGAAACAACCTTCAGAAAAGAGGTTTTCAGATTTGTAGCAGATGTCCCCTCTGTGAAAACCAATCTGAAGACGTGAATAACCTCTTCCCTCACTGCAAGACCACTTCTCCATTGTGGTGCTTCTTTTTTCAACACTCTTGGCATACTCTGGACCATGCCAAACTCCAAAACCGAGTTCCTCTCATGCTGGAACAAGACTGGATTTAACAGAAAGTAAGAGAATATCTGGAACACCATACCCCATTCTATTTGGTGGACTCTATAGATAGAAAGGAACAACAGAAAATTTTAAGGCAACAATAGATCCATTCTTAGCCTTAAGCTTAGAGATTTTTCTTTGCTATTGTTTTGGGCAAGTTGACCTTTGTACAGGATATAGATGTTTTGTTAGACATGATTGGAGAATTGCACAATTTGTAACTTACACTTTTTGCACTTGCTTAGTGTTGATCCTTTATCTAATACAATTCCTTATCATTACTAAAAAAAATCCTGGACCAGAACATGTAACTACATGACTGGTGAATTGCACAATTTGTAACTTACACTTTTTGCACTTGCTTAGTGTTGATCCTTTATCTAACGACTGCAAAAAGAAATGGTACCTGACCCTTCCGAGACAAGACACAGCGAGAATCACCAGCATTTGCCACGAGAAGTTGAATATTCTGAATGATTGCTACACAAGCTGTGCTTCCTGCAGTTGGCCCATGGTAATCAGAGTTAGCCCCCTACATTGGAAAAAAAACCAAAATGTTACTCCAGTATATACTGTTTAAAAATAGTTGGAAAATGAATTTTCAGAATCTAAGTATTTATAACTCACAATCCAGAATCTTACAACCCAACATAAGCTCGTAGTTATAAATTTGGATATCAAGAGGAGGAGGTAGAAAGAGGGCTCTATATGACAAGCCGATGATAAAATGGGAAACGACAAATGACAAGGCTCAGGAGCAGAGGGGAAGGTTGGTGGCTTGGGAGCCTTGGGGGACAGTGGGGACGGCCTTTGATAGTATGTCGGGACGACGCTGATAGTATGTCGACTAGGACAGCGGACTGCATCAGGATAGCAGCTAGAGAGGTATTTGAGGTCTCAAGGGATAACGTTGAATCCACACATTTGTATAGGAGAATGAGAATTTCGTTAAGACTATTAAATTATAAGTGTAGTGTATTTAATCGTCAGTTTCTAGATTTTTTTTTGGGCTTGACTTCTACATACTACGAACCAGTTAGCTAAAAGGATTTACTTGATCAAGTCATTTGAAATTTTGTTGGAGTCATCAAGTTCCTGGAGTTATATTTATGTATATCATATCATGAGCATGCATGGTTATGTTATGACACCTCTGGTTTCGGAAGGGAGGGCCTATGGTTACAAATGATATATGTTACACCCTGTAAGTTCTTGACACTTAGTTGGCCTATTCGCATGTTGGTTAAGAGTTTTAGAATGTCATACGTGCGAAAAAAGGGCCCGGGGAGAGACCGGACAAGCGCCAAGTCGGAGCGTCACAAGGCAAATGCGACTTATAAATCGCATTCGACAAATGCGACTTATAAATCGCATTCGACAAATGCGACTTAAAAAGGCTTAAGGCCCCAGTATATAAGGCCTCCCACCTTGTCTTAAATCATTTCCTCTTCATTTTATTCAGACGAAATAGTAAGGGGCGAAGGGTTTACATAAATTTCCTTCGTTTTACGCCGTCAAACTCGATCCCGAGCCTCAATTAACTTGAATGCTTGAAGTATAAAGTGAGGAGCATTCCTACGGAGTTAGTTTCGTGAAATTCGGCGACCAAGATCGTCGTCTCCAGAGGCAAGATAAGTGGAATTGCTCCAAACATGTTAATACATAGGCATTAAAGTAAGTATTTCTCCCTTATAGACTCCAGAGAAATTGCGAGTTTTAGTGATTCTTCGATAATTGAAGGAGCCAAAGATAAATATATTCATAAGTATGGTTTCTCTCCCAAAATAATAGTAAGAATTAATTATTCCTTCATGAGTCTGAATACGGTTGGGAAATAGTTGAATATTAGGCAAGGTTAATCGGTTAATCGAGGAAACGGGCGATTAAGACATGTAAAGCCGGTTCCTTTAAGCTAGTAGTCTCGGTATAGCAAAATAGTACGAATTCCGTAGAATGTTTGAATGCGTATATTATATTGATATGAGTTCGGTAAGCATGTTAGAATTATTATACGGTATTAGTAGGCTTCATTAAGCAGTATAATTCAGCGAATATTCGAAATATTATTTGGTTTCGGTATATCTGATGTCAGTTGATGCTATCTGTATCGAATTCAGTATATTTGATGCTCCAGTTGAGAGCCAGGAATACGGAATATAAATATTATGATTCGGTATATATATATATATATAATGATAGCTTATTGCTTACGTGGAGACATGATTGTTGTGTGTCGGGCACCCTTAGAGCTTCCTTGGCGCCCGGGGTTAATAGTTGTGTCGACTCGCCCACCGAGTGAGGATACGTCGCTGTGGGTATGCGTCACGACGGAGCCGAAGATGGGAATGCGAATTCCCGCGCGGGGCGTCGGCACTATACCACACCCACTGTCGAGCGCTTGCGCAGGGTACAAATTACGATTTTCAAATTACGATTTCGAGATTTCGGTTGATTTCGGGAGTCCTCCGGACTCGAATCCGGCTATAGTCGAGGCGGCGAGCCAAGGTTTACTTTCGGGGGCTGGCGGGATGCTCATGGTCTGGAGTGGATGGTATGACTGGGTAAGAATTGCTTATGGGTGTGTCTTTGGTTGGTACCTTACGGCTTGTGGGGGCTGGTAAGGTTCTGTATGCTATGTTGTGTTATTTATTAATAGATAGAAAGTAGGCCAGCCGTATTTATCGGTATGACTCTTACCTCTATTGGTAAGTTAAGCTATTACTGATCGATCTCGGCCGTCTCCCTATTACTTGAAGTATCTATAATTATTATTGTTTACTTTGATTATTTTCATTTATTGCTTTGCATACTCGTGCCGGTGGTGCGCGGTTACAGGGCGCTAGATTACTACTGCACGAATGCTGGGTAGACGGAGCGAGATCCCTCGTAGTTCTGACCCAGTGTCTGACGCCTTGACTCACTGTCCAGGAGCTCGAAAGGCAAGGTTGACTTCAGCTTTTATTGGTGGTATGGGTAGGTCGGGGCCTGTCCAGGCCGTCTTAACATTCTTGAGGCTTGCAGTTGTATATATTCCCTACGGCGTTGAAATTTATGTGGAAGCCGTGTGGGGCTTATTTGTGTTTCGATTTGTATACAGTGTGGCCGTGCGGAGCTTATTGATTAGTAGTAGTGACCTTCCGGTCCAATGGCCCAGCTTGGTACCTTGTTTTCATTTCTCGAATAAACTAGTAAGCATGAGCTAGCCTTGTCGGCGCATAGATTCACGTATGTTCGGTTGTTGCAGTTAGGCCTTTTATTTTATATAGGTTCTTTATAGGCACTTGTTGGCGGGAGAGTATATTTAGATCGTTATATAGCCGTCGTTTTCTTGAATCAATTGCGTCGGCCCATTTTGAAGTGCCCAGGCTGGATAATCGATGATGCAGGTCTGGCTGGACACGGTGCCCAGTGCCACCACGGCATTTGTAATCTCATCTGTGTGAAAATTATTGTTGACAGAAAACTCCCACCCAAGTGAAGTATTGGTGAGCATTATGTTTTATATTTTAAATATTACCTTCTTTTTGGGATTTTCATGATTATATTACCATGATTGGCAAGCATAGTTTGGGAACTCAGATTGATTGATTCAGGTTGAATTTTGTTCCCTTTACCTAAATTGATTTATCTTGGTGTTGTCACGGTATTGAGTTGTAGATTACAATTTTCCCGAGTTCCCGAGGCAATCTCTCTCCTTTTGTATTCCATCTCTTGGTCGGTTATTATTATGATTCTGTCTTACGGTTACATAATTTTCAATCTTATATGCAGTATATCATTCTTACGCGTCCGCTGCCCAGGGACTGCGTTCCTTCAGCCGGA
The DNA here is from genome assembly GCA_018107945.1 of Datura stramonium. Classification (NCBI taxonomy): domain Eukaryota; kingdom Viridiplantae; phylum Streptophyta; class Magnoliopsida; order Solanales; family Solanaceae; genus Datura; species Datura stramonium. The sequence goes on from JACEIK010004902.1 coordinate 59,435, forward strand.
ATCTGAGTAGAGCGAATCACGCTTTTGCGAGTAGGGGTTCCTGAGTTTAGCGACCCATTGTTGTCTTTCTCCTTCTAAAGCAAGAGTGCAGAGGTTTGGTTTTGTTTAGTTGAGTTTGGTATAGTTATGGATAGGTCGGAGCCTTGTTTTGACCATCGGTATTATTTACACTTTAGAGCTGTGGACTTAGTTGTGTGAGCAATTCGGTTTGCGGCCTTCTTTGACGCCCGCGATGCATTTAGTAGTGTTGTAACCTTCGGCATTTCGTTTCCTTATGTTGTTACACTGATCTTGGTGGCGTCCGTATATTTATGTGTATAAACGTAATAAGTGTCATATTGGCCTAAGTGTCACAATTACGAGACATTATATAAGCCTGCGGTCTCTGGTCATTCGATCTTGAACTGATGTGCCCTCCCCTAGTTTAGGACATGACACACATGAAGTCTGCAAGTTGAGGCAATTCATGGATGAGGAGGGAAGAAGCGACTAGGTGAGACGAGATCGATGAAATTTTGGAAGAGCGGGTGATGTATATATGGGTAGCTGCAGAGTTGTTTAACGTCATATTTAAGATGACAAAAATGCGAGTAATGGAGATGGATTACAATGATCCGTTGTAAAAAAAAGAACAAGGGTGACATTCAAAAATGCAACAACTATAGGGATATCAAGCTACTAAAACACCTTTGAAGGATTTAGGAGAGGATGGTCGAGAGAGGATGAGGAAGGGTGTGTCCATCTCTGAGAACGATATGGATTCATGTGGGCGACAACTACAGGAGGACATTCATCTTGTAAGAGAGAAGATTGTTGGAGACGTATAGGAATAAGAAGAGACTTACAACATAGTATTCATTGACCTAGAAAAGGCATATATTAAAATTACTAAGGAGGTCGATGGAGATATTTAGAGTCTAGGAATTATGCGGTGGCTTACATTAAGCCTTGATTAAGGACATGTGAGAGTCACTGGATAAGAACAAGCGGAGGTGACTCAAACACTTCTCGATCATGATAAGGTTGTACCATAGATCAACCCTTAGCGTTTCTATTTGCTTTAGTGATTGACGAATTGGCGTGGCATATTTGGCGGGAGGTGTCGTGGTGTATGCTATTCGCAGAGATGATATTGTTTTGGTCAGCCTTGAAGGCGCGTACGGAGGTTAACGATAGGCTACGAAAATTGAGAGCGAGCCACAGAAGCTAAAGGTTTTGATTAAACGAAGATTAAAATAGAGCACTTGAAGTGCAAGAACATTGATATGACGCATGAAGCGGAGGTGGAAGTAAAGATTGATACACAAGTCATGCCATAAAAGAGGTAGTTTGAAATCTCTTGGGTTTATAATCTAGGAGAGATTGATGATAATGTTGCACATCGTAATGGGCCAGGGGTAGGTGAAATGGAAGCCTTGCTTGTCCCAGGGTACTTTGTGATAGAATATGTCTCAGAGGCTTAAGGTGTAGTTCTACATAGTGATGTAGACCTACATGATTTGTATGGGTAGAGTGATGGCCAATCAGAATGCACGTTCGGAAATGAAGGTATGAAAATGAGGATCTTTAGGCAGATGTGACATCTTAGGAAAGATAAAGTTAAAAACGAGTTTTGCAGACAAGGTAGAGTTGCCTCCTTGGCGGACAAGATGAGGAAGCGAGGTTGAGATGGTTCGGGCATGTGAAGAAAAGGTGCACGGATGCACCAATAAGGGAGGTGTATGAGAGGTTGGTAATATGAATTTCAGAGAGGTAGAGGTAGGCCAAAAGAAGCGGGAGACAATTAGACATAGCCTTTCTACTTATGGAGGATATGTCCACTAGATGGAAAGGTATGGAGGTTATAGAATCTGCCAGATGTTTTGGTCAAGGGCTAGTCTCTCTACAAATCTAACTACAACTTCTTTAGTAGAATTATTTAATATTCATGTCCTATCTTATTCTTCAATTTTACTACATATTTAGCCATTTTCTTCGTTTATCTTGCTATTTTGTTGTTATTTTCCTTGGAGTCCATTTTGTTACACTTAACTTGAGTCGAGTCGCATCGAAAGCAGTCTCTCATCCCGAAAGTAGGGAATGCAGTCTGCGTACATCCTACTCTCCCAAAGCGCGGCATGGGATTACGTTGGGTATGTTGTTGTTAAGTATTTATAACTCAAGTACTCTGTTGGGTAGTCGACCCCTTTGCAACTAAGAGTTCACAATACTTTTCGATACATCTTAGTGCTTCTTGCCATTTATTTTTGGATAAATATATCTTACACCTCTAAAGGATTAAAAAAACTTGAAAATAATCACGAAGATATTCTCAAGACTCTTTCTTAAGGCCCCCATGGCCATGATTTCCCTTGAAGATAATTAATTGATTCTTTGCAACTTACTGATTGACATTTTAGCCATGAAATTGTGTTGGTGTTGAAACCAGTAATAATATGACCGAGTTGAAGCACTTAATTAAAGTGTAATTTCATTGTTTTCCCATCTTTATCCTCCCTAACGTCATTTTACAAACTTCTTTAAAGTGGAGTTTATTAGCTTAGCAAACTTATGACGGCGGGTGGCTTGAGGAGGGTAGGTCAAGTAAGGGTTGGCCCAGGCTTCGGCTGGAAAAGCTTTTGAGATAAAGGTGCATGATACCTTAGGCGAATCTCACATAGGAAGGGAATGAAGAAAGTGAAAACTTACAAGGCATATCTACAGCTCACATGGTACACATGTTTTAGGGGCTTGGTGTGGCGTAGCTCAAAAGAAAAACTCATGTAGGACTAGGCCCAACGCGGACAATACATGCCATGGACTTGGGTCATGACATCTGGTACCAAAGTTTGTACTCCTCATTATGATGGTGGAAGAAACCTGCCATTGAGTCCACAAGGGGTATATGTGATGCCATAGGCAAAGGGGCGGGTCAAATAGGATCGACACGCTCACGAAATTTGGCAAGGACGAAGATGAGATGCACATGACACGCAGGCAAATCCACAACGAAATGAGAGAGTAAAGTAAAGCTTTATAAGGCATAACTTCCAAATTTCACATGGTATGCACGCTTTTGGCAGGCTCGATGTGCTTGTGATCCAAGGTCGTGGAGCCTAGGCTCAGAAGTCAACAATATGTGTCATGGACTTGGGTCGTGACATATGGTATTAGAGCTTGTAATTCCTCGCACGATGGTCAAGGAAACTAGCGAGAGCGTTTAGTCTCTAAGGGATGTGTATGTAGCGGCGACAAAGAATTGAGCACGATGAGGACGAATTAAAGCAGGCGGACAAACTTTAAGTTTGGCCGCCCAAAGATGAGGTGCACGTGACACTTTAGGCAAATCGCACGTAAAAATGAAAGAGAAAAGTTAAAGGCTCTATAAGGCATAGCTCGAGATCACATGATGCAGCTCTTTTGGGGCTCCAGTGGCCGTGGCAGAAAGACAAATCGTGCTAGCCTAGGCTGAAGTGGACAATATGTGCTATGGACTTGGGGTCGCTGGCCAGAACTTCTACAATTTTTTCAACTTCATATATTCTTTTTTTCAAGTTCACTGAAATTTTCCAAGCATTATAATTTAGGCTAAAAATGTTGTCGTAACACTATTTCAATGGATTATGGACGGTACTTTTTGGGCTTGATACATATTACCACTCTGACTTGTAATAAATGGCACGGCCTGACCCGTTTTCACGAATCCTACTACGAAACTTGTTCAAGCCATGGCATTTACACCTCTCGGTGTTTGACCTCTTTTCACAACAAGTGTATGTCACACCAATAATGTTGTGGCACGTGCCATTAACTTACAAAAATAATACTTGAAATTACAATTATACCACACAGTTGCTAAATTCCAACTTCTCCCTCTTTATCATCTTCCCGAGGCTCTACGCCTCCATGGGTACGCCCTGAGACCCCTTAGTATTCCCTTACCGCAGCACGCTATGGCTCTCGGGAACTATCACCAGAGCCACATAGCGGCCTCCAGCGGAGCCACCGCACCATCACGCTACCCATCTCTTACTTATCGTTGCCAGGGAAACCCTGAAAGCACCACCTTCGTCACATTCTCACATATTATCCACCAAACACCAGCTGATCACCGCCTCATTGAGCTAATTATATTCATCCTTACGTATCTCTCACCATAACATGTGTCTTCTTGAACTCAAAAGAAAGGAAAAATAGAATCGATCCCTTCTCCACCATCACTGCGACGGTAGCCTCGCTCGTCATAAAACAACAATTTTTACACCAACCATCTAAATGCTTCTTCCTCCGTGACGATGAGAAACTCACATGTAGATCCTCCGTTTCTTTTCCTCTCTTTTTTTCTTTTTTGAAAGTAACAATATTATAAATCTTCAGCACAAAGACTCTTGGCTTATGCCTAAGTTCAAAACAAACAAAAGTATTAACCTTTCTTCTTTCAAGGATCCAATGATGTCTAACAGGGAAACCCATCTCATAATAGTTCTTTACACCAAAAATGAAAAGTAAAAGGCAGTTCATCTTAATTTTCTGGATAGAGCTATTTCTTCCCTTCACAACATCTCAAGTTCCTTTCCTTCCATATGATCTACCAAATACATTAAGGAATTGTTTTCCACCATGTCTTCCTGCGGACAGTCCTTCATGTTGTTAGCATTTTAATAGTTCTCCAGTAGCCTTTGGCATGACCGCATGATTTCTTTCATGCTTAAAATAATTCCCGAACTGATCTGTTACTTCGGAATGTAGGAATAAATGGTTAAAACTTTCTGAATCCTTTGCTGCATAGATAGCACTTTTACACATGTATTCCCCTTCTCCTCAGATTATCATGTATGCAGCATGCTTCCTTGGCTATTAGCCTTTTCTTCTCTTATCCTTCAACAAACACTATAAAGACCCACCTTGAACCACCAGAGTACTCCACAGCATCCATGGACAGACCACGATATCATAAGAGAGCAGTGATTCTGATATTAGAGTGCGGACCCGAAAAAGAAAAGCCTTCCAACTAAATCTTCAACACCATGACCAGTTTTGCCCTTAGATGATTCCATACAATCACATTCACAATAAAATATGACGGCTGACTTAGACATGCTATGACACCAGCAACCTGGAGTAAGATGATGCAGGAAATTACAAATTAAAGTACTCAAAGATGAAAATTTCTTTCAAAATTTTGAAGTCAAAGTCTCTTCAATTTAATTTAGAACCAAATAGGACCCTAAAATTCATTAATACTTAGCAAAGAATGTGCTTACAGCAACAAGCAAGTGTTATGCACCTTGCAGCTATAGGTAATCACAAAAAATAAAGGCCGGGACTGATACCTCCTCTGAAGACTACCATCTGTTTACCAGGATTCACCACGCTTGGGAGGTGATATCAAACCCTCTATTATCTCCTTAGATTGGTCCTTTTCTGCCAAAGCGGTCAATTCTATCTGACCTGTTTGTCCACGCATCATCTCATCCATTCTGCATGGAGAAACATACATGAGTCTGACTCATAGACATATAAAGAAGAAGCTCATAACATTGAAAAAAAGGCTATCTAACAATGTGAAAAACTGTTCCAAGAAAAGCCATAACAAATTTTACATTAACACTCTCGTACTGAAAAATTATGGTAGAAATGTCCAAGTGCAACAGCTAGTTGTTAGCATGTATCTGGAGGACTCAAAGGGACACTAATGCACAAGGCTTCTATTAACAGTACTCAATTTTAGTCAACAGCCAGTTTAATCATCAGCATTAATCGAAAGAAATCTCATAGCAATACAAAAAAATAAGCCCATCTCAATATGCCTCATACTTAGATCAGAAAGCTTAGTTACTTGCATATGCAATTGCACATCCTTGCTCAGAACCCAAGGCTGATGAGAACATGAAAATTACATGAGAATGACACCTTCTTGCTGCCTTGCGTAGACTAGGTCAATCATTACATTGAGGCACAAGATGAAAATTAGAGATTTGAAAATACTAGGACTGAGGTGACCTGAAGAAGCATTCTGAATAGAAATTGCCCCATATCCCCAGCTGAGAATGCTTCATGATTAAGAACCTCTTGAGTGAAACTTGGCACAAAATTTAGAAACTTCATCGCCTACAAAATGAGGACCTTATTAAGTGTTAATATGGGGTGTAAGCAAAATGTTACTACAGCAAGCTACTTAATAAAGTTAACAATGGAATGGAACTGGAAACTGTTCCCTCAGCATGGTTGCAGTTATGAGGAGGTGAAAAAATCTTGAAATACAGCAGTATTGTCCAGAAGAGGAATTAATCATTCATTGCATAAAGTGAAGAGACACGGATTTCCTGATCGTGGCCTCGAATTAATTTAAGATTCACATTGATAAATTGAAGTTGTTTCAACAGGATGCCTAAAGGCTCTGATCAGGAGAGAACCAAGAGCTATTGAGAATAGCCTGGACAGGAACCCTGTTCAAGAAAATGATAATCTGCAAAGGACTGTAAGCGTGGCCTATGAAGACTCACTGAAGAAAAAAAATTCTGTAGCTGCAGCAAGACAGAGTGAGAGTGACTTTGAACTACTCATATTACAGCTAACACAGCTTTCTGTGATGGAAACAGAGCATTGGGACATACTGAAACAACCAAAAAGAAAATGAGGAAAGAGAATGAAGACATGTCAAATTGAGTCCCACTCCTCTTAAGACTTCTTTCAGAGTTTAAGATTACCGACAATATTGCAACTGGGAAGGATCTTAGCATGTTCAACTTAAGAAGAAACCTGTTTCAAAATAATGAAGTTATTTTCAATAACTATATCAATACTTCATTCAGATTTCAAAGCCAATGTTGAAAGTAATGGTCAAAAAAGAAAACAATAAAATTACATAGGTAAGTTGCACAGAAATACTTCAAAAGTCAATCTATATCTATCCCGAAACAACGGAGCGGTGCATATTCAGCAGAAAAAAAAAAAAAAAAAAAGAAAACCATAGGAAATAATAAAGAAAGGAACATGAGAGCTTTCTATCCAGACTCTGAAGACATGGAATTGAAAGAAGTGCCATGTTGAGAAGCCAGATAGGAAATGAGGGAAAATGGGTCATGAAGATGCTTAGTACTACATGGGGACCAGGAACATGAAGTATTAAGTTCAATGAAAACAAGACAAGCAGTTCTTCTCTAAATGGAAGAAACGGATACCCACTCACTTCTATGAGAAATTTCTACATCACCCACTCACTTCTATGAGAAATTTCTACATCGAGAGAAGAGCATGTGCTGATTTTGACACAAAATCTAGCGTACTATTTTTTGGTGAATAAAGTCATGGAGAACTGAACCGCCATAGGAAATAGTGGTGAATGCATTCAACATCCGGAAATGAACTGAAGACAAGTTGCTATGGATGCAGGAGTGAAAAGTTAATTGCATTTAAGAAGGTCAGTTTTGCTGGAAACAACACTATACTCTAATCAAGGACAAGTTGGTGATAAGAAGAAAATTCATGTAAAGTGCTGATTTACTAGGAATAGCATGAACATGTAAGCTGTTTGTTACAGAGCATTATATGTCCAATTTTGTTTTTTATAACTTCATTGGATCTGGGGACCTTTTTGGAGGAAGAAAGAATGACAAGCCAAAAGATTATTGTCTGCAAGGCGTTCATGATAATATAAAGCTTAATGGGAAGGCAGATCACCGAAAGTAATTGGAACTAAGCAACTGAAAGGTGAAACTATATAACCCTGTCCTTGGACAAGATACGGCAACTGAAGAACCATTCAAAAAATCGAAAATAACCCCCTCATAAGTTATTTAAGAACCATAGAAAGAGAGGACCTCCAACTTCTGAGGGTGAAGGATAACTCAGAATCTTTGAAGTTTGATTTTCTTATCCTTTTTTTTCTTCTTTGAAATACCCTTATACATTGTCATATTGCTTTCGCAGATTTTGGATGGAATCTAGTTGGATGACATTGATAAGATGAGGTTTCCATAAAAAATTGTACCCTTCTACTAATCTCATTATATGTTTACAAGAAAACAAGGAAACACATTTAACAAAACATTAAAGTGACTTCCTGCTTCAATGCAGGGAAAATTAGAGAAAGAAAAAAGATGTAAAGCAATGCATGACACATGTAGTCAAAGATACAAGTTCCTCAATTTCGGCATATCTGTAACTAAACATTACCATATCTCAAAGTTTCAGCGAAGTAGAAAAGATAACTGAGCATTTATCTTCAGGAATGCAACTTTGGTCAAAGTAACAACATGAAACCAAAAGCTCATGTTTCCCAAAGAGAAAGAACTAGAGTTAAGAACATAAGTAAGTGAAGCTATCAAGTGCCGCCTAATATGCATACAAAAAACAAAGACCAGCATTGTCAGCAAAAGACAGTTATGAAGTCCTATAACAGAAGAGTAGGATGTTACCTCCATGACCATCATAAACGCAAGAGGAAATCAGAAGGTGAAATTTTGGATAAACTGCATACTATATAAAATCTCAAATTAATTCTTGCTCTCGTAATTCCTATGCATGATCTTAGGACACTGACTAATAAGATGAAGCCAAAGCTACTTGGAAGTCGCCATCATATCAGATAAATAATAATTGGAAAAACATGATTGCTGAAAAGGGTATAGACAATTTGAATTTTTAAAATGCATAGGAACAATCTAGAAACAAATGAGTGGATGGAAGTTGAAGGATTATGAAAGGAACACAAACAACACACACATGCATGCACTTGGCACATCTTCCATGGTTGAACGCCATGCCGCGTTGAGGACAAGCCATATCTTAGTCTATCATTCTCACCATCCTCCGACCTTTTCCGGTTTTGGGACTACTCAAATATATTCCCATCTTGACCTGCATATGGAAGCCATACAGTAACCATATTTACATGCAGAATTAACACTATATATTTTACCTCTTATCAAATAACTTAGTACATGCACATAATATAGTTAATACACAGACTTGATAAGCACATACAGCACACAACACAGTAAATATACAGAGTTGTTAAGCATATACACTGGGAAAATGGTTAAATAAACATAAACACAACATCAATTGAACTCCTTCAGGCACTATAGAGAAGGCTGAAGAATTTTCACAATAAATGCGAATACACCAAACATGGTGGTAAACAGAACTATACTACTTCATCCATCCCATTTTGAACGAAGAAGTTTGATTGGGCTAGAAGTTTAAAATGTCAATAGACTTGCATTAATTTTATAGACGATATTGGAAGAAACTATTGAAGTAATGGTTGAAAATTACTATGATAGAGAAAGCATTGAAAATTTGATTAGTTTAAAGAATTTGAATTCTTGAAAATTGTAGAAACATTGTATAGGAATGGCATTGCATCATAAAATTGAGGATGTCCCACAAAAGGAAAAAGTTTCATATAAAATGGAACAGAGGGAGTAATAAATAAGGCACTGAATCTAATAACCTTTGAGGGGATACTCTTTGATTCATTTCTTAATTCCCAGGTTTCTAACATTTATCCCTTTTTCTGTTCCCAGAATAATATGTAATAGTACAATTACGACAATTCTTTTTCTGTTGATGATAATATATCAATACCGTATAATCTAGTGTAGAAATGCTACAAAGAACATATGATACTATGAAGCCAGAATTACACAGCAAGAACTGAACAGATGTTAAACAGGGTGGCTTGAATAATTGTTCTCTTGACGAGAAATGATTACATAATGCAAGAATAACTTTTATGGAAGCAAATTTCCATAGTTTAAGCTGAAGAATTAAGAAAATGAATTGAGCATGATACGCAAGCAAATTCACTGTGTTCTAAATTCCGATGATTCAAATTACTATAGAGTTTCACAAGTATAATTAAGCTGAAAAGTTGCAAATTTGTTACAATTAGATCTTCTGTCACCAAAGAAAACGCCATTATTATCTTATTTACTTTGATTCCAATAAACTAACTACTTTTTTACCAGTTCCTGCACACCAGTATAATCACTATAAAGATCGATCGATTAAATTGGAAAAAAATAGATCAAAGGAAATAATTGGAAACTGTGCGTTAGGGTTTCAAAGAAACTCACTCCCCCAGTACCGAAGTCTGTAATCACTGTGAAATGATTTAGAGATCGTTTAGCTAAGAAACGGCTAATCGGCGGTGCACGAGGCTACTTTTTTCATGCTCTCTTCCTTCCTCTCTTTTTTTTCATTATGCCCTTCTGCCTAATTATCGGAATAGATTAATAACAAATATTGCATACACTGTATTTTTAATTATTATTTAAACGTTTCTCATCCGTGGTGGATGAGTATGTATTTATTTTTTAAAATTAATTTCATTCTTCGATATTTATTAAATAAAATTACTAAAATTAAATATAATGTTTGGTGTAATATTTAAGGAAATCAAATTATATGTTAGAATGTTAGCCAATTACTTATTACGGTACACATATAATAATAAGTTTTAAGTAAAGTAATAACTTACTGAGATATAAAAATATATAAAATAATAAAAAAATTATAAATAAGTATAATTGTACATAAAAATGTAACAAGCGAAAACATTTAATATCAATTATATCTAACAGTGAAAGATTTTCTTAATTTAATTTTCGGAACTCAGACATGTTTGATTACATCGATCAGTAGAAAATTGGGACGTGAGGTGACGAATGAATGTGAAAATTAAAATTGAAAATGAATTGAAATTACGATCTAACAAATATTTAAATTAATATTAGCCAAATTTTGATGTATTAGTATTTAATACCGAGTATCAAATTAAAACATCACAATATTAAAAAAAAAAAAAAGAATTATACCAAATTCAAAGTGAAGAACAGAAAATCAAAGTAATTCGCTTCAATCTGGTTTTTTAATATTTTAATATTTATAGCCACTCATGTATTACACATATTCTGTAGCCCAAGCACAGTTTTGAAATTCTAGCGCCGTAGCACACTGTTTTCGTGCTTAGTATAATGAATTTCTTTTTCTTTTTCTAATATTAAGTAGAAAATGTCTCCCATGTATTCTTTAAATATTTTGTTGGGAACATTTTTTGAATCTATAAAAGTATTGTGTGTTATAAGCATTTGTATTATAGTATTGGTAAATACATAAAGATATTTGTAGTAGGATACGTATGTTTATATTATAGTGAAGTCATGTTTTGGAAAATTAGGAGAAATTATACGCATAAAATGGGGGTTACCAGCCCATTTGTATTTAAGTAAAGTAAAGAAATAAACATACGCCTCGCCTGCTTTCTCTGATGGCATTGCTCGTTATTGTTTCATAACACGTTATCAGCACGAGTCTACTGCGCTGACAGTACAAGCTTTGAAGATGCGAGGTAAGAAAAATTAAAATTTCTTTTAGAAAGATATATTACTTAACCACGGGGAGTGATATTTCTTTGGTGATCTTGGTTGCTCTACGACTCTACTTGTCTCAATTTGAAGGCGAGTATTATTATTTTTTTCTTTTAATATGACTAACATTACGAAACTTGATTCGTTGCCTTAGTTTGGGCGAAGCTACCTTTCCAATGTGGGTGTTGGATGCAAAAATCCGTATGGATACAACGGGTCTTGGAGACACCATTAAGTGAAAACAAAGCAATCCATATGGATCTGTGGGTGCTTTGGAGACCCAGCTGTTAAAAGTGAAAACAAAGCATCGATCAAAATGCATTGCTAAAGTATGATATTGCTATTGTCATCTCATCTTGACGAAATTCTTAAAATTGAATATCTCACGATTAAGGATCCAGCATTTTGTGAAATAGCACAAAAGGTATAGCAGCTGAAGATGGTCGTACACCCGATAACGATATGATTGGATCCGTCAAGACTATAAGTGCATTGCGTGAGTATAGTTCATTGACATTCAAAATTGTTTTGAAAGTTGAAACTATGATGTGGAGAAGCTTATTAATTGATGTTGATATGATGGGAATATGTTGTAGTACCACAAAAAGTAATTAGAAACACTGGAAGAATGTGTATTACTAGTGAGTCTCGAAACTTATAAGTTTCAAGGATATTGAAAAAGAAATTAGGCCCATAAATTACGGGGAAGATGTATCTTGCTGTCTTTCACACAATTGAAGCGAGAGTTATGCAATATTTATGTAAAAGATTTACCCGCCATTCTTTTTATTTATGACCATAAATATAGGTATGACAGAAATCACATACGAAAGTAAACTAGAAGTTCTTGAAATAGAAGTTGGCATAGCTAGGTTGGCCATCCGAGTTCAGATCTTGATGCACAAAAACAAAATTGAGAATTCCTTGAGGCTATATGTTGAAGAAATAAAAGGTTCTTCAAGAATTCTCAATCATTGCTTTTCTTGTGATAGAATGATCTTGATCGGCTAAGATTGGAATTATATTAGTAGGAAATTTTGGAGACACATAAAAAGGTGAATATGGGCCGTTCACCTACCATGTGTGGATTTGCTAATAGATGCATCTATCGGAATGGTCACATGTGTTTGATATCAACTTGCAATTGATTTTTGTAAGGTTATTATTTCGAATTATTAAATTAAGGCAGTAGTTCAAATTATAAAATCATGTTGATAATGTTGATTCATATATATGTTGGTTTAGCAAAAATTGTATGCCTCGATTAAGCCTAAATCATTGGTTATGAAATAAAACTCCCAAATAAAATTTGGTATGAGATATGTTGCCCCAACGTATAGCAACAACTTTGAATCACGTGGCCGACAAAGTTACTATCCGCAATTGGTTGAAATTCGGGAACAAAATAATTCCATCTAAAAATTTGAATGTACAATAAGCTCGTCCTAAATATTGCCATGTTTTCTCCTAAGTCTCGAAGAAATTTGTTGAATTTTAGAAGATATAGCGTGAAAATGGTTATCATGTCAATCTGTGGATGAGACGAATGCTAGATATCTTGTTATCACAAGAGAATATGCAAGCGAGCGTGTGTTATAGAAAAGTTCCTGCTTTATCTTGAAAGCTGTATTGGACAAAAATTAGTGCAATTGAGGCACGTTCTATAGTAAACCCCGGAAGTTTACTAATTCCAATACTTTTGTACTTTGGCATGATCGTCTAGGACATCCTGGATCTATAATGATGAGACGAATTATAGAAAATTCAAATGGGCACCCATTAAAGACTTGAAGATTCTTTCAAATGGTGAATTTTCTTGTGTGCTTATTGCTCAGGCAAGTTAATTGTGAGACCATCACAAGCATCAAAGGTTGAGATTGAGTCCCTGCACATTAACTGGAGCAGCATTACATGGGGATATACATGGACCTATCCACCCACCCTGAGTGAATTCGTTTAAATGTTAAGCAGTCACCAATAGATGCTTTCTGATGGTCTCATGTGTGCCAATTGTCATCTACGCAACACAGCGTTTGCAGAGTATTAGCCGCAAAATAATGGAATTCTGGGCATAATTTCTTATAATCAAATTAAATTATTAGCCTTAGATAATGTTGCGAGTTTTCATCCCAAGCATTTAATGATTATTTCTTATCAATTGGGATAAAAGTTGAACATCTTGTAGCTCATCTTCATACTCAAAATGGCCTTCTTAGGAGTCACTAATTAAACGTACGCAATTGATAGCAAGGCCATTGCTCATGAAAACTAGAGGCTGCCATTGTTTGGGGTAAATGCGATTACAAATGCTGCAACACTTGTTCGTCTCGGGCCAGGCAAATAATCATATTTTCTCAGTTACAATTGGTTTTGGGGTCAAGAACCTAATATTTCTCATGAGAATTTTGGATGTCTTTGTATATGTGCACCGTAGCACCACCACGTATACAAAAAATGGGTCTCCAAAGAGTTAGAATTTATGTTGGGTTTGAATCGCCCTCCATTATTCGCCACCTTGAACCATTAGCGGAGATATGTTCTGCTCGATTTACGGGTGTCAGTTTGATGAGACAATTTTTCCAAAATTAGGGGAGAAGAGTGTGAAATCAAGAGAAATTTTGTGGAAAATCCATCAGTCTGTCATGATCCACGTGCTTCTATTTGTGAGCAAGTACAAAGATTATTAAATCTATGAGAAAAATTACAAATCAAATGCAGGCCATTGATTTTAAAAGAATTACTAAGTCATATATATTCCTGCAGAGAGAATGTCCCAGCCAATTGATGTCACCGAAGGACCATCACTAGTGTCGCCAATGAGTCCAAAGCACGCCTAAAGCGTGGTAGACCGTGGAGTTCCTAAGAGATCGAAATCTAGAAAAAGAAAAATAAATGAGTCAAGATAACTCGATAGAACCACATATGGAAGTTCCAAGACTTGAGCAATTTTGATATTAAATGAAGAAATCAATGAGCCTAAGACTCGAAAATGAGGAACTATCCGTAAATTTAAGTGATGTTTAGGTGTCGATCAAAAATAGTGGTGGATTATGTCTTTGCATATAATGTTGCAACAAAAATCATGCAAGATAGTGAGGATCTTGAACCTCGATGTCACGGGTATGGAGCAAAGAAATGATAGGCTAAATGGCGAGAAGCAATTCAATCAGAATTGAATTAGAAGCAGCTCGCGTGAAGTTTTGGACCCGTAGCTCAACGCTAATGGTATTAAGCGCATTTGGCTATAGATATTAGTTTTTGTGCGAAAAGAGAAATGAGAAAAATGAAGTACAAAGGTACAAAGCACGCTTGTTTCACGAGTTTTCACAAAGGCACAGTATGCGACTATGAAAAGACATACTCGCGTTATGGATCTGATAACATTGCGTTATCTTATTAGTTTCACTATCCATGAGAGGCTTGAAATGCATTTGATGGATGTAATTCTGACTTATCTTTATGGATCACTTAATAATGAGATATACATGAAAATCACTGAAGGATTTAAAATGCAGAAGCATATCGTGCTAAAAGTCTCGGGAAATGTGTTCAATTAGATTGCAAAGATCATTGTATGGTTTGAAACAATCTGGGCGCATAATGGTATAGCAGATCTTAGTGAATACCTCTAAGGAAGGTTATATAAATGATGAGAAATTTGCCCATAATGTTTTTATGCAGAAAACAACATCGGAGTTTGTCATACTTCTTTGTTTATGTAGATGACATAAACCTTGTGGAACTCCAGTAGACTTCGAAAGGCACTTGATTATTTAAAGAAGGGGTGAGATGAAAGACCTTGGAAAGACAAAATTATGTCTTGAGTATACGCAGGTGGGCATTTGAAAAATGGTGTCTTTATTCATCAATGCACTTTTATCTGAGGACAAGGTGTTGAAAAGATTTTTTATGGATGACGCACATCCATTAAGTCTCCTATGGTTGTTCGATCAGCAGTTAAATAGGATCATTAGGCCTGAGAAAGGAATGAAGAATTCTTGGTCTGAAGTACCATATCTTAGTGCAATTGGTGCACTATTAACCCATCTGCTAACACTACAAGGCACGATATAGCGCACTGGTTAATTTGTTAGCGGTATAGTTACTTGCTCCTACTAGGAGGCACTGGAATGGGATAAAATACCAATGCGGTATCTAAAAGGGACTACGGATACTTAGGCTATTTTATTCTAATAATTACAGTCTCGATCTTGTTGGCTATGCCGTCTTTGAGTATTGCTCGACCCACCTGGCTTCGATCTCGAACAGGCTACGTGTTCATATGGTGGAGTCTTGCAATATCTTGAAGTCTAAGTAGTCTACCGTGGCCTAACCCGTCAAATCATCTTTGAGATAATAGCTATTCATGAAGCAGAGAATGTGTGTGGTTGAGGTCCATGATACATCTTTAGAGAAAAAATGTGGTTTAAAATGTGACAAAGTACCCACAATTTTTGTATGAAGATAATGCATGCATAGCACAACTAAAGGATTCATAAAAGGAGATAGAACGAAGCACATCTCGCAAAGTTTTCTACCGCATGAGCTCCGAAAGAATGGGAAATATCAAATAATAGCAGGTCGTTCAAGTGACAATGTGGCTGATTTATTCACCAAATCTCTACCAAGCTACCTTTCAAAGAAAGATGGTGCAAGATCGGGATACGGAATTGAGGATGTTGTCATTGAGGGGTGTCTGTGGCTAACACTCTTTTTTCCTTGGTTTTTGTCCACAGTACAGGTTTTCCTTATAAGGTTTTTAATGAGGCAGCCATAATGTATTATTAGATATGTGTACTCATTTTCCTTCCACACTAGATTTTTCCCACTAGGTTTTGCCTAGTAAGGTTTTATCGAGGCACATTATCTATCAAATAGGCATTCAAGGGGAGTCATTATAAATATATTTGTATTATAGTAATGTCTATAAAGGTATTTGTATTGTATATGGATAAATGTGTTTATATTATAGTGAAAGTCTATATTTTGGAGAAAATTAGGAGAGTATCACATAAATAGAGGGTTCTCGCCCGTTGTATTCCCGTCTCATCGAGAGAAATAAGAACCTCTCGCTTCTCGCCTGATATTCTTGTTCTTTCATTATTATTTCATAACATTGTGTATATTTTTAGGTCGATTTAGAATTGATGCAAAAACTTAATCTTCAATTAATTTTTTGGCTTCTTTCAATGGTGAGAAGGCTTGATTTACGTGGAAGAGCGATTGTGAAATTTAAAATATTAAAAAAACAAAAAAAACATGTAATTTAATTAAAATACAAAATAAATTATATATATATATGGAATTCTAAAAGATTCCCAGGGAAAAATAGAGATGTCTACGATTACCCATAATATGTGGAAGTATCGTAATTTCATAGTCATTCGGTCACAAGATGCTACATTAAGAACATAAGCCCGGATAGCCCAGGCAGGAAGACCAAGGATGACGGAACGGGAAGACCCAGGATGTAGAAGATCATAACATGAGTGATTCGGCAGATTTGGATTCATATATATATCCACCCATGTGGTACTTCATTCTATGATATATATAAGATCCATCTGTATAGATATCATCATCTACATCCAGAAAGCCATATGCTTTGGAATGCATATGAGAAGCTTCATTTTGAAACATACCACAAGCTCAAATATAAGTGGGAGCATCTACTCCAATTCATGCGGTAATCTATACATAGGAATTTCCTAACTCAACATACCACAAGCTAGCAAATATGAAATTTGGGAGACTTCGCTTCAAACAATGTGGTAAGCTCATTTCGGGAAAATCATCATTTTAAATCAACATGTGAGCATTGTCCAAAGCTTTATCATACTTGGATCTACTCAATTCATTTTTAAAATAATATCATAATCATGGGTAGCTTAGAAACATGCTTTTCATCATCAAATCTCATCATCATCATACATTTATCATCATTCACTTCTTTCATGAGCTTCTCATCCATGGGCATTAAATTTCATAATTTAGAAAACATAATTTGGATTGAAAAAAATTTAAAATCTGCCCAAGCTTCAAAATTCACCAATATGAACATAAACTAATCGTACCCATGTATGGAAATTGAAGAATCATGCAATTGGGTTAAAACCCCGTAACTTGATCATGTGAATTTCTTATACTAGATAGAGATTGGGCATGGGTGTGGAAGAAAACACCCATTCATAACCCTACATACCTGGGAGGGATGATTTTACCACTTCTCTAATTGCCCAAGACGAGATTCCAATGGAAACCTTCAAAACTTTCTCTAAATCCTCTCTTCAAACTCTCAAGTTTGCATGCATGCTTAGAATAAGTTTTCCCCTCTTAAAACCTTGTAAAACGAGTCTTAAATGACGTAGTATAGGCCCCCAGGACTTAGGAATTACGGAAGAGTCCTTACTAAAATCACTAAAAATAACTGTCAGGTGGTCCTAACAGACGAATTGACGACTCGTTACCAGGGCCAACGACTCATTGCGTTTCCCGTCGAGTACACTACTTCCCTTATACCAACTTACTTGTATATCATCCAACGACTCTGTCACGACCCAAACATACACTTAGATCGTAGACACGGGACAAGGAGCCCCGAGAGACCCCAAGTCGACCCATGGCATGAGCATACATCTAATTCAATCACATGAGTCGAATACTTAACATAAAGAACGTAATCATAACATAACATAAGTGAAAAACAGTACTAGACTTATACAATACGGCGGAATACATCTTGTAGTCTGATAAGCCTCTAAACATGAAAGGCGGATTGATGGGATAACTCCCCATCTAATCCAACATCCAAAAACTGAAAAAATAACATAGAGTGTGAACATGTAACCCTCGGAACATGAGCACTCACCAAGTGCGCTGAGAGCAAGGCTGAAACTAGCTACGGGTGAGGATGAGCCTGAGAACTGGGACTTGTATCATGAAATTCTACAACATAAAAAGTATGCGGTCAGTACGTGGAATGTATTGAGTATGCAAGGTAAGTAAAGCAGACATTTAAAACATATATGAAATTCATAAATGATCATAAGAGTAGGACGTCATGCTCGTATCGTAAATCATAATAACATATCATATGGCTCAAGGTTTTCAAAACATTCGTAACATAACATAATCATAGTCATAATATCAGCGATTTACTTAACATGACTTGAGCCAACATACATAATCATAACATGCATAAATCATGAAGAACAGTGGGAGATTCTCTTAACCGACATACCCCATATGAGCATATATGAAGCCTGACTTGTAACCCTAGTCGGGAGGGCGTTCGTACCTTGTCAAGGGTAGGAACCATGAATAGCGTGATCACACATGAAAAGGCAATTTGGTCCAGGGACAAACATGAAAGGGTCTCCAACATACCTACAGTGGCACGTAGTTCATGAGATCCGAGGCTTAACCTGAGCCCCGAACCTACTCGGTGTTCGATACTACTCCCAAAACATATATAGTGCTCATAATAATACATACATGAGTTCATGGGCTAGTTAAATCATGATAATTGTAAATATGCTTGAACATATGCGATCTAGCCATGACATGGGGCCCGTGAGTCGGCCAAAAATATAATTCATGAATAATGAGATTCATGCATATTTGTAGATCATGTACATAGCTTGAAATTCATAAAAATCATAATGGGTAGTAAAATAATTTCATAATTTGAAACATAATTCATATTGGGCTCGTAAAGAACATAAATGGGGAAAAATAGTTCATAACTCAATTCATCATGGGGCATGCATAATTGAGCTTAATTGCTTAAAAATTAAAATTAACAATATTATAGTCGATTTAAACTCAAAGATGATTGAAATCCATAGATTATGATAATATATCAAAATCACAAAGACCGCAATTTAAATCATTAGAATTTATATAATCAAATATAAAACCTCATGAGTTTTTGATAAATTATAAGTGAAATCATAGATTAGGAGCATGGGTGTGGAAGAATTAACCCATTGAGGACCTTACATACCTGGAAACACTTGATTCTTAATCTTCCTTGAAAGCCCGCAATGGAATTTAGAGAAATTGGGGAAGCACACCTTGAATCACCTTATAGACTCCTCTCTATACTCTTCCATGCATGAATGAGGCTTAACATGGACTAATACCCCTTAAAAGACCCTATTCATACCTTAAAACGACATAGTTTAAGCCTTAGGAGTTTAGGAATTACGAGAACACCCTTACTAAAAACGCAGGAATTTTCTGGTTGCCAGTTCCCATGAGGGACCTCACGAGTCATTGTCAGGGGGCATGACTTGTGGCCTGAATCCGTGATGCAAACTGCCCAAACTCACTCAAGGGACCCCACGAATCGTGGTGGCTGACCACAACCCGTGGTCACCACCCGTAACCCCCATTGCTCAAAAATCCTGACCAACCATACACCTCAGCCCACGGGTGACCTCACAAGTCGTGAGGTCTGGCCAAGACTCGTGGTCAAACCCGTGGCCTCCTCCACTTGAGCCTGTGATCCTTGCTGACCACGAGTCACATCACGACTCGTGGTCAGTCCCCATGACCTACCTCACAGGTTGTCTTGTGACCTGGTGTGAATTTCTAGTTTTTCTTCGTTTTGACTCCCGGGTCTAATCCTTGGGTTCTCGGGGTATAACAGACTCATACCACGACTCATTTCCTGTCATGAAGAGTCGTGGCCTCCTCCCGTTAAGTACACTGGTTGACCTCTTCAATTTTTTACACACCTTTACCCTACGGTTGACCTAACGACTCGTGGCGACTAACCACGAGTCGTTCCTTCGCCCGTGGGGAACCCTTATCCTCCAACTTCCTTCTCTTCATCGGCCTTCCCCACGAGTCACCTAACGACTCATCGTCTGGTCTCAAGAGTCGTCCAACGACTTGTTCTGTGCTTGCAACTTGAATTTTTAGTTTTCACAGTTCTGATTCCCGGGTCTGATCCTTGGGTTCCTGGGGTATTACAATATCTCCACCTTGGGAATATTCGTCCTCGAATGTTAGAAACACACATAAAACTCAAAAACAAGCAATCATCATATGCAATTATTGATTATTTAAATCGAAAATTGACGGAATGACTATCTCCGAAAAGACCTACATAGATGAACTGAATTCATACATCACATATATCTATCATAACATAAATCAAACTTGCGCACATGAACTGAACATGGAAACTTATTAGAGCATTAGGGCAAAAGCTGATACCTCAAAGAGAAATTAAGCCGGTAGGGAACAGGTGAGGGTATTTAGCCATCATAGCCGCTTTGGCTTCCCTCGTAGCTCCCTCAACATGCTGATTTCTCCATAACAACTTCACCAAAGCTACTTCTTTGTTCCTCAGCCTCCGAACCTGGCGATCCAAAATTGCAACTAGAACTTCTTCATAGCTGAGGCTACTTTTACACCGATGCTGTCCATTGGGACTACTAAAGCTAGATCACCCAAGCACTTTTTCAAGAGCGACACATGAAAAACGGAATGAACTGAAGATAACTCTGATGGCAAGTCCAACTCATACGCCACCTTGCCAACTCTTTTCATAACCCCGTAGGGACCAACATAGAGAGGACTGAGTTTTCATTTCTTTTCGAACCACATGACTCCCTTCATGGGAGACACCTTCAAAAACACCCAATTGTCCACCTCGAACTCCAACTCTCTCCTTCTTACATCCGCATATGACTTTTGACGACTCTAAGTGGTTTTGAGCCTGTCCCTTATCATCTGAACTTTCACCATGGCCTCATGAACCAAATCAGGTCCTATTATAGCTGCCTCACCAACCTCAAACCATCCAATGGTTGATCTACACCTTCGCCCGTAAAGAGCCTCGAACGGTACCATCTGGATGCTGGAGTGATAGTTGTTATTGTAAGCAAACTCGATCAAGGGCAAATGATCATCCCAACTACCTTAAAAATCCATCACACAAGCTCTCAACATGTCCTTGAGAGTCTGGATTGTTCGCTCCGCTTGACCATCCGTTTGCGGATGAAATGTTGTGCTAAGTTTAACCTGAGTCCCAAGCCCTTTATTGAAAGACCGCCAAAACTAAGAGGTAAACTGAGTACCTCGGTTTGAGATAATAGATAAGGGCACTCCATGTAATCGCACCAGCTCCAGGATATACAATTTGGCATAATCATCCACTGAATCTATGGTTTTGACCGATAGGAAGTGTGCAGCCTTGGTCAACTTGTCTACCACCACCTAAATAGAATCATAGTGTCGGCGAGTATGAGTTAGGCCTATAATGAAATCCATATTAATCTCTTGCCACTTTCAAGTGGGAATGCAAATATCCTAAAGTACGCCTCTCGGTATTGGATGCTCGACTTTCACTTGCTGACAGTTCGGGCACTTGGCTACGAATTCTGCAATATCCTTCTTCATGTCGTTCCACCAATATATTTCCCTCAAATCATG
>JACEIK010004903.1:0-21578 GCA_018107945.1 Datura stramonium
AAGAAATAGCTGAAAATTAGCCGAGTTACGCCAGATACTCAGAAAGTTAACGGACAAGGTATGTGAAGCTAGTTTCTTTCGGCAAGTTAGTAATTCCAGTCGGGCAAACTAGTATAAATTCGAGTAGAAGTTTCAGAAATAGTACAACATGCCCAGTATGTAATTTAGTAAAGTACGACAAGATATTATCGTGTTCAGCCGAAACTTAGTAAAGCAATATAAGTTCCCGTAAAGTATTTAGGAAATAGAATAGTAGCTTAATATGAATTTTAAAAAAGCATGTTAGAAATAGTAAATTATGTTTACCATGGGACTTAGTTATACAGCATGATTCTCAGCAGAAATATTATATCTTGTTTCAGTATCAGATTCAGAGATTCAGCTACCATTATCAGTTTCAGCATGTATTATATATACACATTACTATCATTCGTTTCAGCATGTATCGTACGCAGTTAGTATTATCAGTTGAGACTTGACAGTATTGTTTTTGGTTGGATTACCTAGCATCCATGACCGCCCCAGGGTTAATAGTTGTATCGAATTGTCCGCCAGAGGGCAAGGATATGTCGCTCTACGGAGTGGCATGCCGTCCCCAAGGGGACGAAGATGGGATGCCAATTTCCCCATATTTTGCCTTGGTCGGCTTTTATACACCCCCGTCGAGCGGGTACGCCCAGGGTGTTTATTCGAGAGTCCTCCGAACTCAGGTACAGTTATAGTCAGTGGCTCAGCGGGCCCAAGTGCATACCCAGGGGACCGACAGGATTCTTATAGTTGCCAGGGGAGATGGGATGACCGAGGTAGGGGTATAGATTGCGTGTTGGTTGTACCTTCCGGCTTATGGGGGCAAGGTAAGGTTTATGTGTGCTATGTATGTTATGCTATATTATGTTAGTTATGAATAGATAGACAGTAGAATGCCACGTTACCAGGTACGACTCCTACCCCTTTCAGCATAGTTGAGGACAGTCTTAAACTCATACTTCCAGTCAGTTACAGTCTATTTCTTTCTATTTCAGTTATATCAGTTATACTACTTGTCTTCAGTTTTTTTCCAGTTGTTGCTTTGCATACTCAGTACCAGCGGTACTGACGCCCGTTTTGGGGCGCTGCATTACTTGCCTGCAGGTACTCATAGACGAGGAGCCGATCCCTCAGTAGAATGCCACGTTACCAGGTACGACTCCTACCCCTTTCAGCATAGTTGAGGACAAATTTTAAACTCATACTCAATTTCGCCATGCCTATTTCTTTCTGATTTCAGCTTATATCAGTTATTACTACTTGTCTTCAGTTTTTTCCTTAAGCTTTTGCATACTCAGTACCAGCGGTACTGACGCCCGTTTTGGGGCGCTGCACACTTGCCTGCAGGTACCTCATAGACGAGGAGCCGATCCCTCATAATTTTAGCCAAAGACACATACCACGCCTCCTATCCGAAGCTAGACAGGTAGAGGCTTATTCCTTTTCTTTATTGTACAGTATGGGTAGGTCGGGGCCCTTTCTCAACCATCTTATCAGTATTCTTAGAGGCTTGCAGATTGTATATTCCCGTGGCTAGTTGTACCCTCTAAGCTGTGAGGCCGTGTGTATGTTTTAGTTTGGCGATGGTCGTGTAGGGCCTTATTCAGTTTGTAGTGGTTGTTCGGTTGTTCGATGACTACACGCAAGTGCACGTGGTCGAACAAGCAGTAAGTGGCTCAAGTAAGCCAAGTATCGACCACAGGATCGACTATGGGGGCAAAATTTACTCAAGTGTCAATTTACCGTTACTCTAAAAACGCAGACAACAATGTAAAGAAAAGTTTTTATATTTTGTTATCTAATTTATACTAAGGCTAAAATAAATATACAAGTGAGTCTGAACTATGAATGTGAGCATGCCGAGGCTAAAACGAACATGTAGAGAAATTAATTATCGATACAAGTTGGTTTATCTTTTCTCCTATTGTTGTCTAACTTTATGCCTATGGATTAAACTCTTATTTAACTCCAATCATGAATCCTTCCACCTACATTTTTGTGATAAGAAGAAATTCATGTTCTGCCATACAAAACCGATTCCACACTTGACTAATACGACTTTCAGTCTATTTCATCTTGGAAGGTAAATCAATTCTCAATTTTTCCAAACTAAGAAAGATCATATCCTATTAATTCACAACTTTCCAATTTCGTGCTCTCTCGATGAAACCGGACTTCTAGATATACAACATTGGCCAAACATTAATGCAAAGAAGAACAAGAATTAATAGAACAACCATGGAAGAAAATATGAAAAACCAAATGATCAACAATCACATTTTAATAAAAATGTTTTTAACCTCAGCAAGAAGTGAAATTAGCCACTCATTTGTGGATTAAACATCGTCAAATGAGTGTAAATCATACAAACAATTGAAAGAAATGAGAAAGAGATAGAGAGAAACCCTAAGATTTTCGTCCCCTCAACTGCCCGTAACCCACGTTCTTGCTCCACCAAGTCGAATTTGTAAAAATAAACCTAAGTGTGCTACTTATATTAGTAGGAATTTTTCCCGAACAAGCAACGTGTCACCGAGTGCATCGCGGGAGCACTGCCTCTCGTAACACGGCCCAAACGCCGAGGCTCTTCGGAAAATGCCCAAAATCGGCCCAGGCGCCTGCCGCTGCTATGCTTGTCACGCTGCCTAGGTGCAGCTGGATGGCAACCCCTTGTCGCGTGGGTGGCCTGCCGTGACACTGCGCTGGGCGCGCTGATGTTGTGCCCGCAGCCGCGGCCTGCGCGCATGCCCGGCATAGGCGTGCACGGCGCTGGGCGCAGATCGTTTACGTGGCACGCTGCCCGGGCGCCTACATGGCCTTCTCCTTGCCGACTTCCGCCCCGTTCTTCCAACTCCATTCCTTTCCTTCACCAACTTATGATTTAGTTCCTAAAAATCATTGAAACTCACAAAAAAGGACTAATCATGCTGGTTAGCACATATATTCACATTTATATAAAATTACATGAAAATGTATAAAATAACTTAGATAAACAAGACTAATTTATGTTATAAAGTATCACTTGGACATGTTATTTTTGCCGAT
Organism: Datura stramonium; assembly: GCA_018107945.1. NCBI lineage: Eukaryota > Viridiplantae > Streptophyta > Magnoliopsida > Solanales > Solanaceae > Datura > Datura stramonium. The sequence continues at coordinate 3,073 of JACEIK010004903.1, forward strand.
CACTCACCCCACACTTAAACCTTGTTCGTCCCCGAACAAACTTTTTACATCTCATGTAAATGAAGACTCCCACATAACTAGTTTAGCAAGATAATTCAAGTTACGGCTATGATGATCATTTAAGATAACAAGCTAAAAATAAAACATGCCCGATTTGATCAATGAAATGAAATACCACTATGTTAAGACTTCTTAACTCAAGAATCGATCTCAATCTTAGCAAACTCATGCAAATCAACCGATTAAGAGATCCCACATGAACTGTATCCTTCATTAAACATGCCTCACGGAAGAGAGTTACCCATACAGCAAAACAATTTTTACATCAAATATGTGGGTACATGAATAGCATTTCACTCACTAAAGAATCACATGCATCATGTAATGACCCATAAGCTTGCCCTTAGTGTTTTACTCCACTAATTTGAGGATGTCCGAATGTAAGATCAAGTAGGACTTTAGGTCGTAATGTACCTGTGTATAGGTAGGTACTATTCTGCCAGTAATAGTGACTATCTTCCCAAGGCTAATACCTCACGCCGATTTGATCAATGAAATGAAATACCACTATGTTAAGACTTCTGACCTCAAGAATCGACTCTCAAAATTTTAGCAAACTCCTGCAAATCAACTGATTAAGAGATCCCACATGAATTATATCCTTTCATTAAACATGTGCCCTCACGGAAAGAGAGTTACCCCATCGCACGCAAAAACAATTTTTACATCACAACATGTGTGGGTACATGAATAGCATTTCACTCACTCTCACAAAGAATTCACATGCATCATGTAATGACCCATAAGTTTGCCCTTAGTATTTTACTCCACTAATTTGAGGATGTCTGGAATGTAAGATCGGGTAGGACTTTTAGGTCGTAATGTAACTCAGGTATAGGTAGGTACTATTCTGGCCAGTAATAGTGACTATCTTCCCTAAGCGCTTTTAATACCACGCCTGTCATTGCGAACTTCCCTTCCCTTACTTCACCTTTTTATCCTTGGTAGTTTTCTTTTTCCTCTCTTCTCGTTCCCCCGTTTCTTTTAGGCAATTTCAGCTTATTAGTAAGGAGTTTTATAAATTTTTCATTCATTTGTTTTCTTACTCCTTACTAATAATCAACCATTTTTACACAGTGCATCTTGACCTTTCAACTTTTACAATCCCACTTTCTTTTCTTTTTCATTCTTCACTGCTACTCTTTCGTATTTTTCACTAAGCGCTTAGGAGCTTTGGATCAAATTCTAAGGCTAATGAAATAAAAGGCTTAAGCTATGTTGCAGCTATCAAAGAATAGGCTCATGCTCAAGGGCTAACTAGATTAATTTTTCAAGGTAGGTAAATGAGGGATAACAATTAAGTTCCTTCAAAGAAATGCCTAAATCCTTCCTACACCACATCCTTCATTTGCTCATGAGCAACACAAAGAAGCCAAGTTCTAGACATTCCACAATAGCACAGAATACTCAAAAACCCACCATGGCACATGCTCAATTCAAACACACATCTGCCAGACTTTGCCGCCTAATCACCACCAAACATTAAGCTTCAATAATCTTGAGTCAATTTCAAGAGACTAAGTGTATCAAACAAAGCTATACACTTGCATGCTTCCACACTGAACATACTTGCATCTCACAATCATGTACAGCACATAACAAGAACATCAAGCATCAATTAGCTATGGTTCAAAACCCGACATCTATCGACTAATTTCTCTCAAGACGGTCGTCATCCATCCATCGTCGGAAAAAGTCTCTACTATGACTACAAACATTATATACAGACAAGAAAAAATTTTATTCTTTGGTTCAAAGACCCCCCGTCGGAAAAGAACCGACAAGAAAAATCAACGGGTGATGAATTCATGCTTGAATCACAAAAAATTTCAAATTGCAATTTACAAATTAAGGATTAAATCAATAATTCGAACCGATAATTGAGTTTTTAAATATTTAAAAAATTGAAATTTTGAAATTTCCTTGAAATTTCTCTCACCCCACACTTAAATCATGCTATGTCCTCATAGCATCAAATTAACATTTAAAGAGGGTGAGAAATACTCCTGAGGCCTTTAGCCTAGAGAACAACATGGTTTTCTTCAACTTTACACAAATGGGGTGTTCGACCCCACACTTTTTCTTCCATGCTTGTTGGCTCTCCTCGCAGTGTACTGCATCTCTCCCTCCATCTGTGCTTAACTTTCGACCAAACAACAAAGGATGAAAATAAATACAATCAACTCTAATGCAAGAATTTAAAATGGTACCATGGTACCCTTGGGCTGCCTCAAGCAGCGCCACTTTACGTCGCGGCACGACGTATTACATTTCACCACTTTTTGCTCCACTTGAGGATATGAATCTCACCCCCAATTTCTTCTAATTTTCTTTTTTATGTTCTAGAGGTGGTGGTGAAAAAGTGTCAGGACCAAGCAGTAGATGTCTCCTTTGACGCTTATTGTCCTTAAGTAAGTGAAGTCATTTTTGTCTCGTTGGAATCAACAAATTTCAGAATATAAGGGTTGTCCTCCTCTCGACATTTCTCTACCGGCTTGAAGACTTATTTCTATGTCGTCCACCAAACTCAAGGTAGAAAATGCTTCGAGTGGGGTCCAATGCACCTTGATTCTGAAACTGCACTGTGATTGACCTCCTTACTTGTATACACCTTCTTCGCATCAACATCTGCCTTCTCCAAGAGTGTCAAAGGTATACTATCTCTTCTCCCCCAATGGCAATTTTCCAAAAGTGTGAGCCCATCACGGGGACACTAAGAGACTAATTGTCGGGCTTCATCTGAACATTCACCCTTGTCTTCCTCTTTGGTTCCTCTGAATATCGCTCTGGCCAACCGTTAGCCTGCAATTTATCACAAGCTCACCTCAAGAATCATCTCCGTGAATTTAATCTGCCATCCTTTAGAGCCTCTGCGTTCTCCTCTTCCTGAACGATCAATGTTTCCATTGCCTCCTTCATTGCCTCTGATTGTTCAAGGAGTTGTTTAAACATGTCTTCTACTCGAGCTTGGCGTCCTGGGCACATCATTTTCAACATGCCTATATTCATCAAAACAACAGAAGGATCATAAGAGGCTCGAGAAGTGGGAGTATGCATTCGACAGCCATCCCAATGGCCATCTTGGACCACCACATATGTTGTACGTGTTACAGTGTTTCCACCAGTGGTGTCCTCCGGAAATTCAGAAAAGGTCGCCAAAATATGAGTATTCACCACTTAAACCATTTGTGTCTCCACGATGTCATGTCAAGGAGGGTATCCTGGAAAAGGAAAAAAATCAAAAAGATTGAAAAAGAAAATCAAGACCACGTTGTCAACACTTATATAGAAATAGCAAACTAACACTTTAAGAAAAATATATTTCGCCAATTGCCAGTCTCCAGCAACGCTGCGCCAAAACTTGTTCGGTTATCCGGGATGACGTACACGCAAGTGCACTGGTCGAACAAGTAGTAAGTGGCTCAAGTAAGCCAAGTATCGATCCCACAGGGACTGGACTACGGGGGAAAATTTACTCAAGTGTCAATTTCATTGTTACTCAAAAATGCAGACAACAATGTTAAGAAAAGTTTTTATATTTTGTTATCTAATTTTATACTAAGGCTAAAATAAATATACAAGTGAGTTCAACTATGAATGAGCATGTTGAGGCTAAAACGAACATGTAGAAATTAATTATTGATACAAGTTGGTTTATCTTTTCTCCGGTTGCTGGGTCGAACTTATGCCTATAGATTAAAACTCGTATTTAACTCCAACTTAAGAATCATGAACCTTCCACCTACATTTTTAGATAAGAAGAAATTCATGTTCTAGCCATACAAAACCGATTCACAATTGACTAATACGACTTTCAGGTATATTTCTATCCTGAAGGTAAATCACTCCTCAATTTTCCCAAACTAAGAAAAGATCATATCCTACACCACAACTTTCCAATTTCGTGCTCTCGAGTGAAACCTGATTTTAGATATACATTAACATTGGCCAAACATTAATGCAGTAAGAACAAGAATTAGAACAAATTCATGGAAGAAAAAGATGAAAAACCAATGATCAACAATCACATTTAATACAAATGTTCTTAACCTCAGCAAGAAGTGGAATGAGCCACTCATTTGTGGATTAAACATCGTTAAATGAGTGTAAATCATACAAACAATTGAAAGAAAGGAGAAAGAGACAGAGAGAAACCCTAACATTTTCAACTTCTCAACTGCTCGTAACCCACGTTCTTGCTCCACCAAGTCAGAATTTGTAAAAATAAACCTCCCAAGTGTGCTACTTATATTAGTAGGAATTTTTCCCCGGAATAACAAGCAACGTGTCACTGAGTGTATCGCGGAGCACCGCCCGTGACACGGCCCAAACACAGGCTCTCCTCGAAAAATGCCCTGCACGACCCCAGGCAGCCCTTGCCGTGTTGGCAAGGTGCTCACAGCCTAGGCAGCGTGATGGCACCTCCTGTCGTGCGTGTGGTATGCCGTGGGCACGGCGCTCGGGCGCGCTGGATGCCGTGTCGCTTGCCGCTGCCTACGCGCATGCCCGGCATAGGCGTGGCACGCCACGGCGTGGCTCACGCACAGCGTGGCACGCCGCCTGGCGCGGCCAGCCTTTGCCATGGCCTTCCCGATTTCCGCCCGTTGCTTCCGACTCCATTCCTTCTTCACCAACTTATGATTTAGTTCTTATTCATAAATATTTTAAAAGCAAATTGTAAAATTAAATAATTGATAAGATTTAAATTATAGACTAATCATGTTGGGTAGCACATATATTCACATTTATATAAAATTACATGAAAATGTATAAAATAACTTAGATAAATAAGACTAATTTAAGTTATAAAGTATCACTTGGACATGCTATTTTTGCCCGCGATCAGTGGTGACCTTGTTGGTCATGTAGCAGTTTAGCACTTGTTTTCTTGATTCAGAAATAACTAGACACATGGTGGCCTTTGTCAGCCCACATAGGTTCCCTATTAATTCAGTTGTTCTGGGTAGCTATTGGTTTCTTACAGGTGGCTATAGGCCTAGTCGGCAAGAGGCTATATTTACAGCCGTTATATAGCCCGTCGTTTTCTTGAATCAAGAGTTAGATCCAGCCTGATACCAGAAGTGCTTAGGCTCAGCTAGTCCAACAGTCCAGGTCCTAGTAGGGCACTAGGCGCCAGTCATGCCTCCCAAGGTGGGGCGTGATAGGTCAAACCTGTTTTAGAACATATATATCATGATAAATATGCATAACTGAAATCATAAGGAACAATGGGAGATTCATCATATAACCGACAATACCACGATAGAACTTACGTGATCCCGACTATCACACTCAAGTGGGCAGAGTCGTCCAAAGCCTTGTCAAGGCTAAGGACACTACCATGATATTGATATCAAGCTGAAGGAAAGCTCCAAAGGAGGTCCCGAATAATCTGATCATACCTATGTTTGCTCGTAGTTCTGAGGCATAGGGTTGACTGGCCCTTAGCCTACTCGGTGCTAGATACTACTCCCGAAAAACATGCATATGCTCTCCATCATTTATCAACGAAGTTGACCATCATCTAGTGACCAAGCTGAATAATCATGTACATATAAAATATGAAATCATACATAAGGAGTCTTGGCTCAAACTATACCACAAGCTAAAATTTCTGTTTTCTCCGTTTCAACTCCTGGGTCTGATCCTAGGGCTTCCGGGGTATTACCACCCGTCCCTTAGCTGACATTACAACTAAGAAAATTTCTTGTAATCTTAATCTCTTGAAGAAATTAGGTAGTCTTAACGTACATAAAGGGCAAACTTATAGTATGATTACATATTTTCATTACATTATTTGTGAGTGTGAGTGTGTCTTACTTATTATGCTCCATGTCTTTATATTGATGAATTTAAGAGAGGAACATCACCAAAAGTGAGGGGCACAAGATGTCTAAATTGATCTACTACTTGTTGCATGTGTCACACTTAATCATGTTGGTCCTTTGTGTTGAAAAAGATGAGTCAGTTATAGAGGTTGTGTGATCTTGAGTGTGAAGCTTGTATATGTATTTGATGAAATTATGTTGCTTATGTCAAATCACTCTATGAATTATCCATGCTAGTTAGTTGAGTAAGAGTTGATAAAGGTGTCAAGTGAGATAATGAGACATGAGTTTAGATATGTTTTAAGGATTTTTCGAGGATGAATAATGGTTTAAGTGTGGGATGGTGATGTTGGGTATATTTCTATGCCCATTTGCCATGTCTTTACCCATATTTGATCATGTTTTGAGTTAATAATCCTTAATTTATTCTTAGATTCATGTGTGTTTGTGTTTTATGTGCTAACAAATAATTTGAGTTGATTTTAGCAAGAAACTAAGAAAAATGGGCTTAAAATGATGCAAGGAGTGAAGATTTGAGGAGCTGAAGGGTCTGGTGCTATGGCTAGCGCCCCGCATCAAGTCCCAAACTTCAAAAAACAAAACTTCAAGTTGGTTCTATGGTTGAACTTCAGATTATTTTCACTTCACAAATCTTGGCAACTATTCATTCATAAGCTATAGCCGGTAGACAAATATACATAAAAGAACATAACCTGGCCCCCATAGGCTGAGAAGGTACAAGCAGCGCAGAATTACCTACCTAGGCCCCCATAAGCCTCGGCAGGTATCAATCAGTCTATATACCCCTATTGGTACCTTGTGGACTCTGCAAATAACTGTAACTATATCTGAGCCATCTGGGCTCCTGTAACTATATTTGAGTCATCTGGGCTCCTATAGCTGTATCTGAGCCATATGGGCTCCTATAACTATATCTGAGCCATCTGTGTCTTGACCCCGAGCCTTGGCTCTACTATGGATCATAATATAACTATTGTAATTGGACTCGAGCCTTGACTTGACTATGGGTCATAATGTATCTGTTGTAACTGGACCCCGAACCTTGGCTCGACTATGGGTCATAATATATCTGCTGTAACTGGACCCCAATCTTTGGCTCGACTATGGGTCATAATGTATCTGTTGTAACTAGACCTCGATCCTTGGCTCGACATGGGTCATAATGTAAACTCTGATAACTGGATACGGCCCTCACGGCCTCAGTCTGGTGTAACTCAATATGGCCCTTACGACCTCGATCTGGTGTAACTCAATATGGCCCTCACGGCCTCATTCTGGTCCCTTCAGACATCGTACTACCTCTGCGAGCATAACCTTATAGGCAGCAACATCCAACAACTCAAATGTCGTATGCAAAGACCAAACTAACTAGGGTAACCCTGACAAGGGTCACTATGTCATCACTATCAACTCAATTCTATTTGTGGCAACTGACCATAATAGACTTACTCTGGAATACTTGTCCTCTGTGTTGACAACTATGGGACTGCTACTAATCAGATATGCTTCTTAGCAGTCATCCCTAAACTTCCATAGGTAGATTATTATAACTCTTAGCTTAGAGGTAATATTGTAATATTGTGGTTCTAGTCCCTTAGACACTAACTTGGTCTGATCAGATTTCATGTGCTTTCTCTGGGTGATTCCTAACCTCGTAGGTGCGCTTATCTGGACTTAGATGTTCCCGGCAATTTGAACCTGAGTATCTTACAAGATTAGGCTGGGGCGTTGGCCCCGTATCTAGCTATTAACAAAGCTTCCTCCTTAGGGTATCTACTGCTCTATCAGACTAGTAACAATTGGGGTGGTGCCCTGAGTGACCTGTACGATAAGCACCTCATCGACTGAAACTAATTGTCACTGGCAGTAGCCACTATGTGGCAAACTGACCCTCAACTCTCTAGGAAACTCTGATGCCGTTGACTCTAGGGTAAGGTCATACTAACATTTTTGGCCCTAAAGGCATCAAGGTACGCCAACGGCCTCTGGACGAGCATTACTGACAATACAGGCACCCAACTGATAGTTATATCGCCCGGCTGCGCCTATATTGTTCAACTTACTAACTCAGGCCCAACTACTATCCACAAACTTTTGAAGCCTAGGCATAATAGCAAAACATCATTTCTACTAGCATAGTGAATAGAAGAGTAGAGGAGTTACTATGACGCTTCTAGCGTGAGTCACCCTTAACATCTTCTTTCTCGACAAGGGTTACTGCAATATACTCTTAATATGCTTTCTAGTAACTAGCCATAACATATGTAATCATAATATACTGATAGCAGCTAATCACTACATATATGAACCTTATATACTAGGATCATCTAATTACAACATGTAGGATCGTTGTTTATGCTAAAAAACATAAGTCGTATCATTATACGATAAGAATAACATGCTGATGAAATAAGCCTTAACATACCTCGAATGCTGATTCTCGTTTAACTGATTAGTTTCAACTTGTAACCAGCGGTTCCACTAAACTACAATCCTTATAATGAGAGAATAGGACTAGTTTCAATACTAAATTCGGCAAATAACGATATCTTTTAATAAAAATGTTAACTATAACTCAACTCTGTTTAACTTGGTCGAAAACCCAAAACTTCTCGAGAGTTTAGAAGGGAGATATGCTTACCTGTTGCCTGTGGCCATTTAGGATTCAATTTGGTGTAATTCCGACAATCTTTACTCAGTAGGGTTTCAGCTCACCGAGTGAATTTTCACAAAACAACTTCGCAACAATGCTTCTCGTAGGCCTAGAACCTGTTATCCAAGGTGAATTTGTGTTTAGATGGCATTTGACAGTGTAATTTGAAGGAAATTGGATAGAGTTTGTGTGGTTGCTCTGCTTTTGGCCGAGGGATCTTTTATTCAATGAAACATGTTCATCAAGAGGGGTATATATATAACTAGGTGGTGGAAGGGGGTGTGTAGTGTGCCCCCCATCACGCTGTGTCCATGGCGCATTGCACTAGTGCTTGCGTCGGGGCAGGCTGTGCGACGCGGCGCCCGGCGCGCCCAGCCTCTCGGTGTCGGTCCCGGCCTCCGTCCGTTTGATGATGCGCTCGTGTGCTCACCCCCCGGGCCTTCTCCCGAATGTTTTATATACTAAAGTTCTCAATATACATATGCACATGATGTTCGTACTTTGAAAATTTACGGGGTGTAACAATGATATAGCCTTCAACCTCGTTTAGTTGAAATACAAGTAGGCATAATCGTCGTTTCATCGTTCTTATGTGACCATAGGGATATAGGCATTAGGGTTCATGAAATAGTTCTTGGATGCTAGGGATAGTGGCAAGGAATGGGATATTAACTTGCAATTAACAACCATAGGAAGAATCATGCTAGTCTAATTACGTCTTGAAAACTCAACTTGAAACTAACTAAGTGTCATTGCCCTAGTATTTCACCATAATCGAAATATAATCAAGCTTACAATTGTTTTTAGTTAATTTTATATTTGAAGTTTTAGTAGTTTAATTTTCCAATCTAATCTTCATTTTAACTGTTTTGTAGATTAGTGAAATTAAAGTTACAACCTTATATCGATTAAAATTGACAAGTCCCTGTGGGTATGATATCTTGACTTAATAATCCTATATTACTTGAATACCACGTGCACTTGCGTGCGCTTGGGCGACATCATGCATCATAGTTATTTGACGTGTAGAAATGTGTGGTATGATCTAGGTGTGACTTCCCAATAATTATGGTGTAGAAAAGCAGTGGATCTAGTGGACTTTCATGGAGCAAAACTGACTGGGTAGAGCAATTGACTAATGAAAATGGGTTGTCTTTAATAATTGTGAAAGTTAATTACTTGAGGAGCTATAGGATATTTCACCTATTTAGAAGAGTGAAAGTCGACATTGAATTCAATTTTAAAGAACTAGCAGGTTTCTCTATCATTTTTTATATGACTCTAGGAGTATGAGAACTGAAGGGAATAATCGTATGGTATATCGGAAATGTTCTAGTCAAGAGTGATAAGATAAAAGAGTGGCTATATAAACAATCATCGCTTACGAATGCTCGAGCGAGGTATCAATTAATAAGGGCATTTAAAGTGGTGGATCAATGGTAGGTGTTAACAAGTTCATGTTGTGAAGTATATTTCAGAGATTTAATTGAGACCTATTAGATCAATTGAGGCCAAAAAAAATGAATCACTGTTGGGGTAAGGTGCTTGTGGATAAGGGATCTCTTAACAGGCAGACTTACATGATACCATATGAGAATATTAGTAGGAATGTGCATATAATGATTGGCAATTGTCCTACAGATTACAATCAATGCATTGGTGGCTTGAGGTATTATTTCGGTACTGCTAGGTGCTTTGGCGAGAAGACTCTGTGATGGGTTGTACTTGTGATGCGACTAATTTGGAAGGTTTTTGGATTTAAAAGATTCGAGTAAGGTGGGGAACACTTTCAGATGCCCAAGCTTTGTAATTTATTACAATTCTTATAATTGGCTCAGCTTTTATACAAAGACTTGGTATTTTGAAATATTACTCGAGCAAATTTGAAGGATTTTTAGTTTATAAAGGTAAATGTGATTGAAAATAGAATCTGATATTTAGGAGAAAATAAGGATTAGGATATCTGTTTTGATTAGAAAGGTTAGGGGTTCATCTTCAGAAAAGAGGGACTTAAATTCAGAACACCGTGATTATTTGGATCTTGTTTAGATTATAGTGATATTATCATGTATTACTCAGATAAGGTGTAAATTATTGAACATGCTTGGAGGAGAAATTCTACTAACATTGCAGCTAGGAGTTATGGTAAGTTCCATAGTGGTTTTGAGTTTCGTAACTGGTGAGGTTCAGATGACTGGCATGATAAGATAAATGGAAAGATAATTTATGGCACATTAAAGTTTGTGGTAACATGATATCCTCATGTGAATGGGCTAAAGTTGATCAGGTAAAGGGAGTTATCTATATGGTTTAGATCAAAAATCGGGTTTTTCTATGTTAGACTATATTTGTGGTAGTTGACTATATTGGAGTGTAGATTGGTAAGATAAGGAGAAATGAAAATATCAATTATAGATGACTTGGAAGAACTTGTGCAAAAAAAAGGGAAACGTGAATTGCAATAACTTTTACTTTAGGGATTATTAAAGGCGTAACTAGGTCTTGCTCTAAGTTATTTGTGATTCAGAGGTATGGAGTATGAGGCCACACGCCTTGTGTCAAAGAGTTTAGAGTGGCAAATGTGTTAGGGATAAGCACAAGAGGTTCACATATTTGACACTTTGATGTATTCAAATCCCATGAAGTTCTATCAGAATTGTGTGATTAGTATGAATTGAGAAATGTGAATTGAGAAATGTGAAGAAAGAAGACATCAGATATTGATCCTTGATGCGGAGTTGATAATTTTGTGGAATTCAGCCTTTGAGTTCAGGAATGACAATACAAGAACATTCATGGGTGAAAGATAGAATAGGTCAACACAAACTTATAAAGATCTGAGTAGTGATTTTGTGAAGAGTTGGGGTTAGTTCGGGCAACTTTTGAAAATATAGGGGTAATCGTCTATTCTACACTAGGTTAGATTGTTCATGTTATGCTGGGTGGCTTACGGATGTATTATTGGAGGACTTACAGTTATGCAGGTTTATTGAGAATTTTGTGTGGAATCAATACTACCTTGTTGATGATAACTACACAAGGAGTTATATAGATAGTTGATGATGTATTGGGAATATATGAATATATATGGGAGCCTTTCGGAGATCAGTTATTTGCTATAGATTTGGTTTGAGAACAGGATTTCTAGAATAGTGGATGAAGCACACCATTTGAAGACTTATATGGAAGTAGATATCGATTTTTGACTCAGTTTCTTAATCTTAACAAAACAAAACTATCAGACGTGGAATTAGCGCAATCGAACTCGAATATGGCCAATTTTTTATATAAATACTTACAATTGGCTCAAAATAGGCAAAGATCCTCTTATGGATCCTCTTATGGTAGAAGCAGAATCATGATCCGCATACGATCCAGACATGTGGGGTATGGCAATGTATTTTCTAAGGATTCTTGGTACTAATAACTGCTTTGGAAGATGTCAAAGGATGATTAGTTGGATCAGAGTAATTTACTAGTATAGAGTCGGTAATGGATTTCCTTATAGTAATCGAATTATGTGACTACGATGCATATTGATGAATCAATTACATTCAAAACTATGATTATGATCAAATCAAGTATTATATGCAGAGACAATTCAAATATATGAAAATTAGTTGTTTTGAGAAGTTTTAATTTTGAAATAAGGAGATATAGTCTTATGGGTTAAAACAAAAGGAGATTAGACAGTTAGAGTGAACAAGAAAAACTACTGATGTAACTTTTTTCTTGAGAGCTCATGCATGAGGCCTACCATGGTTATTTACAACTCCGGGACAGTCTTAGTACTTTTCCTTGCCTGTTCGAGGACGAATGGATGTTTAAGTGATGGGTGATGTAATAACCCACATGGTCATTTTGTGATTTTTGACCCATTTTCCTAGTTTGAACCTTTTTGTACTTTTTATTATTATTTACGACTTGCAGATATGGATGACATAATTCCCGAGATGATCTAATGAAGTTTGGATGAGATTTTCGGTTTTGGATGGTTTAAAGTTTGAGAGGTTTGACCAAAGTAAACATTTCAGGTTAACGAGCTTGAATTTGGATTCTAAAAGCTCTAGTAGTTTCGGATGGTGATTTATGACTTAGTTGGATGGTTTGCATAGATCCCGAGGTGTTCGGGAGTGATTTGAGCCTTTGGTTGAATTTATGATCTTTAAGGAAGCTAGGTTTGACTACGTTCAACTTTCGGTCAAAATAACCTCATATCGGTGATTTGATGATTCCAACAGATCCGGAATGTATTTTATGATTGAATTGCATATTTAGTTTGTGTCCTAAGGATTCCGGATAAGTTTCGGATAATCGAGCTGCATTCTAGTAGAATTTAAAATTAAGAGTTGACCTCAGTCAAATAGTTAACTAAATAAGCTCGGATTAAAAATTTGAAAGTTCCAATAGTTTGTATGATTACTTTGGACTTGTCCACAAATTTTGATTTAATTCCGATGAGTTTTGTTTGGATTTGAACGTTCTATATATAAAATATGACAACTCAGAGTTTTATTTTTAGTTCTAGAGATTGAAAAATTATTTAGAGACTTCTAAAATTCTTAGTATGAATTATAGGAGTGATATGAAAAGTTTGGTGCAATTTCGATAAGTTAAGATTGGGTTTTTATTACAAAACATGAAATAATTCTTAAATGAGTAAAAATAATATCCTACTAAGCAAATGAGTACTAAATAGAGTTTTGATTGAATGAGTAGGTATGTATCATTATTAAGGAATTATAGGAAAAAGAATCATCGCATTTCGAGTTCGTATGATGAAATTATGACCATTTTAGTGAAAACATGAATTGCTGGTGTAAAAAGGAATTTGGTGCACGCCTTTAGCGACTAAAAAACTAATTATTAACGATGGGAGACCTATTTTTAATGACCATAGTTATTTTTTAATATTGTACAATGTATTAAATAGACAGATAGCGATTTTTGAGTATTTTCATCATATCTTGAGTTATAAAGCTTCATTTGAGGCGATTTTTGTGGCGTTTTTCTCGTAAAAGCAAGGAGGTAAGTACCTAATCTTTATTTTGGTATTTCTCCATGATTTCTTCAGTTGATTTTTATTTTTATTCATAAATTTATTGAAGAAAAATTAGGGGTGCCCCAGATCTAGAAATCGTATTTCTTTGATTTGGTTCAAACTTGGTTTTTAAGGTTCTTATGTTATGGGCAAACCGATTTTAGCATTAAATTTCTGATTTATCGATTATTTTATCATTTAAAATCGTATATGAGTATAGAAATTGAGGATTTTGCATCTAGAGTTAAGAAAATGTATTTTGATGAATTCAAGGTCGATTTATTCTCTGTTTTGAATTTCATATTTGAGTTCCTTATGTTATGAGGTAACATGATTTTTAAATAAAATTTCAGTTTTACCCTTGCAGGCTCGGGGTTGACTTTTTGGCATGGTATAGAATTACATCAATATGGGTGTCCATAGTTTTATTTTCTTATGCAGAATACATATTTGACCAGATTTTGATTATTCGTAAGTGTTACAGAAGGGCAAATTTATAATTTGATGTTTGGGCTTTGGTTTGAGGCAAGTAGAGATTTTTTGATTCTTTGAGGTGTTAGTTTTGTGTATATTGAATGAATTTAAGGGTAATGGGTAATAATAAGGTCCTGTATAAATGAGATGACGAGCATTTATACGGGTGTCAGTGTCATGATATGGGTAAATTTACACGAAATTAATATATATATTGATGATATTCTACAACTTGTAATGTGATTGATTTACTGGGACTTGCACTACGTGATACTTGATTGTGACTTGAAGATACTTGATTCCAGCGGTTGATTGATGAATTTATGTTATTCGTACATACTCATGCTACTCTTATTGTTGCATCATGATTATTGACTAATAGTGACAATTGAGTTATTTTGTGAAAATTCATTGTCGATGGGAAATGGTTCAAGTGTATATGATTGCCGATGGAAAATAGTTCCGGCAGGTATATGGACCTCGCGAGTCCTTCATCGGTCCCGACTATCCACAGAGGAAATGGGTATATACAGGTTCTTGCTCAGTGCATTGCATTACATTTTATCTTCATTGCATTTCATATTGAGTTGAGTGTTAAAGTATTGAGATGGTTGTGATATTGATTTGACTCGTTATATTTGAGACTCATTGTGATATAATCAGCGGTGTAGCTCATGTGGTGACTGTTGAAAAAGAATTGTTAGGATTATATCTCGTCATCACTTCTAGAAAGGGTCAGTTATCAAAGCTTGCTGAGTACATGTGTTTTCCGTACTCACCCTATGCTTGTTGTACTTTTTTGTGTGCAGGAACTGAATCAAGTACTAATGGTACTTGAGTTGCTACACGGTTTGAGATATGTTGCGGTTAGAGTTCAGGGTGAGCTACTTTCTCTTCAGCAGTATTGAATTCTAGAGACTTCTTATTTTATTTCCTGTCTTATTTCCTTCTAGACGGTGACTTTAGTTTTTCAGAGTTATTTGGTATTCGTAGATGCGCTTGTACTAGTGTCACCAGGTCTTGGGGTAATTTTGGTTTTAGACTCGTTTATTCCATATTTTATAAGAGTTAGTTCCTTATTTTATATTATTTTCGCATTATTAAAATTATTAATTGGTCAATAAAGGAACGGGGTTCACCTACAGATATGGTGGGTGCCCTCACGGCTCAATGAGATTTTGGGTCATGACAATTGTAAACTGTATTAATTTAGAAATGCACCTCCAATATGAAAGCATACTTTTTGAAGCTATTATGATATTTCGTTCTTCTTTCTAATTTTACTTGATTATATATTCTACAAGATTTTACAGGCAAAATAAACAGTCGAACATCTTCAAACAAGGCATCAAAAAAATTAAGCAACTCAACACCCGTGACATGACGGACGTGGATTCCAGAAGAAGAACACACTCTTCTAGATGGGTTAAAAGAGTTGTGGGTTATGATTGGAGAGCTAATAATGAAACCTTTAGGCTGGGGCACTTGTTGGAGTTAGAGCATTACATACACAAACATCATCCTAAAAGTGGATTGAAAGGTGAACCACATATAAAAAATAAAATGAGATATTGAAAGAAATTTTATGGAAGTATAGCTCTGTTAAAGACTTGAAGTGGTTTGGGATTTTAATATAGTGATGGAGCTATAATAATTGACGATCCAAAGTTTTGGGATCACATAATAAAGGTAATTAATACTTTGCCTAAAATTATTAGAATTTTATTACTTCACGGGTATTCTCTTGAATGAGTTACTTCCATAATTGATTAATATGACACTAATGCTATATTTTATTTTATTATTTTCTAGATTGATCCACGTGCCAAAATTATGAATACTAAGAAATAGACGATTTTCGAGGATTGGGAGGAAATTTTTGGCAAAGATAGAGCAATAGGAGAATTTGTAGAAGGACCGCTAGATGCTCATGAGGACTTTCAAAAGAGTCAAGCTCCAAAACTTTAAACTGATATGAGTTTGGGGTTTACTATTGATACTAATGTTAACGAAGAAGATGATGCTTACAATAGTCCTAAAGTAGGTATTGGAGAAGCTGAAAATACCACTAGCTATAGTGCATTTACTGGAGCTGAAAATGTCACTGAACCTAGTTCATTTGCTGGAGGTGAAAATGATACCAGACCTAGTGCATTCATCGATGCTAGTGCTGAAACATCTGAAAATAAATATGCTAGATTCCAACTAACTCATAAACAAGGTGAGTATGCTAAAAGGTCATCTTCTAATGTTAATGATAAAGAGAAAATCAAGAAAAGAAAAAAATAGCGGAGGATGATAATGAGACATTTCTTAAGAGTATGATGAACATTATGAAAAACTTTACTGAACGTCAAAACAAAAGAATGGGTGTCTTGATTGAAAAGATTGGGGGGTCGTGACCGTTCCGATGTTCGTGGTCAAATTTATTCTACCCTTGAATCGCCTGTATTTGAGTTGTACAACATAGAGCAATGCATTAAAGCTGCAATAATTCTTTGTGAAGATGACAAAAATATGAAATTATTTTTATGTATGGGTGAACATGAGCGGCAGACAATGATATGGATAGTTATCGATAATAAACTTTGAAGTATGCTAAACTTGTGGATATAAGTGGTGGCACTAGTTTGATAGTTTTTACTTGACTAACTACTTCAAAGTTTGATGGTAGTGTTATTTTGTAATATCTCTAGTTATTGGTGCGGCCACGAGGATGCTAGATTTTTTGTGTAATTAATGTTTATTAAATAGCTTAACTCTAGTGTAGATGTTAAGAGAATATGTAATTTTATAGCTACTATGGCAGTTCTTCAAATTCTCTTTGTAGACGTTTAATTTTGTAATTCTATGATGTTATATAACTACAATGATAATTTTTTAATTTCTCTGGTATTTCTCTCTAATTTTTATTTTTTTCATAATTTGATAAGTTATTTTGGACGGGACGAAGAAGTGATTGAATTTCCCTTCTATTTGTTTGCAACTTTGCTGCAAAATAAAAATAATAATTGAAGAGAATAAAACTATAGCCATTAAAATAGTAATTGAAGAGAGAGTGCACAAAGATAAAGAAGATGAAGGGTAATTTTGTAAATGAACATCTTTTTAAGAAAAAATATACAATATATGTTATTTTTAATACATCACACCAAACAGTGGATAAGAAATAATGTCAGCATAACTAATCCTTGCATTACTAATGCAGGCATTACTAATACACTTTATTCAGCACTAGTATTTGGGTACGCGCAATTATATTCCATATCAAATATAAGTATAAAATTTTGTTAAATCACATAAATATTACGAGTACTAAATTTGTGTTCGAGTTGACGATTTGATTTTTTTTTGTTTGAAGACCAAAAATAAAGTTGTTCATTGACTTGACAAAAGCAAAACAGTATATATATGTGCTTGAATAGAATAAACACAAATTAGATTTATAAAATAAACAGATGAAAAGTTGTTGACCTTACTAAATACCTCAAAAAATAATTTTTAAAAATATACGGTTTGTAAATCTCAAAGTTTTAATTTTTGGCATCGCCGTCATTCATTCAATTGACTTTTTTTTTCATATGCTGACTCTTTCTTGATATGCATTTATGTCTTTGTGCCCTGGACGTGGATACATTAAAATATAAATTAGAGAACATAATAAGTTAATAAACATATATTAATCATGGAATAAATATTTTTCGATAAAATTGATCGTCTTAGTTGGGATAAAACAAATATGGTGTAACAACGCAAACCAAATATTGTTTAACTAATAAATGAAGACAATTGAGAAATAATTAAATAGAAAAAGTAATTAAAACACAACTTAGAAGACTTCACAGACTCAGGATCAATGACTTGATTACATCACAACATCAACAGACCTCCATTGCATCATCTAAATAAAATGTCACCAATTAAAATAACGAAAGAGAAGACTAACCATCACCAACAAGGACACACTTTGAATACGAAAATATGTCATTGAGTTTTTTCTTTAAGTAATGAATAAATTAATATACTTTTCTATCAGGAAGTTGAAAGATGAAGGAACTAAATATTGAATAGACATATTAAAGATTGACATTAACAGACATTTGTAATAGATAGGGAAGATTAAAGTAATTCTAAATTTAATTAATTACAATAAATGACATTAATTTTTGAAACATGAACCATCTTCATATTATTCATCTTTTACATTTATTATGTACTATCACGTTATTATTTTTTAAAATGTAAATTACATTTTAGTAGATGAATAAGTTTAAGTAGGGTAAATATGATCGTTCAATTTTTTATGAATATTTTGGTCTTTTAACTTTAGACGTAGGCGTTTTTCACTTTTAGTATAATCATATTATTATATAAGTGGAAAACCAAAAAGTGAAAAATTAGATTACCATGAAAGTAAATTAAAGATATA
>JACEIK010004903.1:38916-58667 GCA_018107945.1 Datura stramonium
ATATATATATAGATATGCGCGCGCACACACACACAAACTCTGGACGAAGATATTAAGGAGGCAGCATGGAAGAATACACAACATTGAGTGGTTCATATTTCATATTTTCTTTTTTCTTAGGCCAAATATATAGATAGATATTTAAATTTGAGCTCATTTTTATTTTGATACCTTAACTAAGCTTGTTTCAATGTCACGATCTAAGTGGTCGTGATTGGCATCCACCCTAATTCTCCCAGTGGGCAAAACGTGTCCCAACTAATCCATCCAATTACAATATTCCTACTTTTAAATAAGCACTCTTAAATCACATAGCGGAAGTATTATAATAATAAAAGAAAATTCACACAAAATCTATCTATTTACATCCCCATAAATTGAATAGTCATTGTACGAAGGACATCTATTTAACCATCATATATGAGTAGCGGAAACAAAATAAACAAAAAGATAATGTCTAGAATAAAATATATCTTCTTCTAGGAGGTTTTGCAGCAGTATGGGAAGGAAATCAACCTACTCTCAGATAACTCGCCGTTGTTGCTACATATGGAGTCAAGTAGAACTTTCTGGGTCACAGTCTGTACTCAGAAAATAGGTGCAGGAGTAGCATCAGTACAAACACAATGTACCGGTAAGCATCATCAACCGACCTTAAATAAAAATGTATATATATATACAAAATAAACGACATACAACTACTAAAATAGATAATCACCTAGTAACACGACTTCTAAAATGATTCAAATTAAGGTTAAAAGTTGGTCTGCTCACTGGACTAGGCCTCGCTGCAACGGTAAAGGTACCACTACAACCGTACTGCGTAGGAAGTAACTTGATCAAGCTAACAACTTTAGATTCTCACTTAGCAATTTATTAACAATCAGTTCATCAATCAATACAGGTTTGTGCATAATTAAATTCTCAACACTCAATTCATCACAAAAGGTATATAACTGAAACCTCAACAATCAATTCATCAACTCATCGCAAATTTATACATAACTTTGCAAGTATAAAATAAGGCATAGACAAGTACAATAAAATTATAAGGCATAACCCATCGATGACCCCCTAAAGTTGGCAACAACTTTAACTTAGATACCTCAACTAAGCCTTGTTTATTTTAAACACCTAATGTAGTGGCCCACTGTGTCATTTTGACACTTTTTGCATAGTTGACAGATCATGTGTCTTACACCCATTAACGACGTGTAGATGGTCTTTTTGGGCTGATGTGGCTTGTAGCTTGTTCCCCCAATGGTTACACTGATCTATCCCCATTTATTTATATCCTCTTCCTCATTTTCAACACTTTCATTTAGACCTAAATCACTTCTTCTTCATCTTTTTTGCTTGAATAACAGAGTTCTGTTCTCTTTCTCTTCATCTCTTATTTATTTATCTTTTTCCTCTATTTCAACTGTGACAATGTCGAGCTCCAACTCTTCCATGAGCTTTTTTGATGAATATGCTCGATATTGTAGATGTGGTAATGAAGCATTATTGAAGACTTCTGAGACCCAACTAAACCCAGGTTGTAGGTATTTTAGTTGTAAAATTTCAAGGGTAAATTTTTTCTTCTTCTTTTATTTAATTAGATGATTAATTATTGTCTTCTAATTGATTTTCTAGAAAATGGATGGATGTGATTGCTTTTATTGGTATGAAGATCGATGCTCTTTTCAAGCAAATAAGGTGATCTGGGGTTTGTTAAAGAAAGTCAACGCTTTTTGATGAAAAGCTAAATCGAGCAAGAAATACATTTATTGTTGGTGTCATTGCTACTGGGTTGGTGATGTGTGGAATATGGATATTGAAGCCTAATTGTTAATAGGTTTTGTGAGTTTTGTTTAGGTATAGTTTCAGATGGTAACTAGTAGTAGTAGTAGTTGTTGTAATGTTGTTAGTATTTTCGGTTGTTTAGGTGTAGTTTTCTGTTGTAATATTATTAGTATTTTGGGTTGTTTAAGTGTAGTTTTTTGCGATAACGTTGTTGTAGTTATTTCTATGTAAATCTACATTTTGATAAAATGAAATATTATTTTGTCTCTATACATTTCTCAACTTTATGCTCACACAATTTGAAGAAAAAAATATTATCAAAGTAGATAAAAACATCTCGACATAACATCAAAAGCAACTGCAACTTCATTAACATGCTCCATAATAAGCCCAAAGTTATCATGCTACATACCAAAAGCAGTTGTATTAACAGCTTTCAAAAAGTGAACAAACTAAATATTTACTACTATATACTAATAGCAAAATAATGCTTAAACAACACTAAACATTATTTGATACTCAACATTACATAAAAAAATCAACCCAAATTCTATTCAAAGTCTGTGCTACTTCTTCTTATTTTTATTTGCCATATGCTACAATTGAGATCTTTTTCTTTTTCCATCTCAAGCCTCTTGGCTTAAAACTAAGGTCAAATCCTTAGAAATTGCATCCTTTAACTTGAACCAGTTGGTAGGATCCTTTGACTTGATGTTCCTGGTTGTTTTTTTAAAAGGAACCACAATTAGTACATTTTCTTACTTTTTTTTAAGAGAGAAAGTTGGAATGAACTTATATTTAGTATTTGGGTTCCACTTTCATTTGTGTAGATCCCAAATTCAATATTAGTTGACCTCTTTAGCCCCCCTCTTGCAGAATCTTGTCCAGTTGCAACTCTTTCTCTCTCCTGTACAGCAGTTTCTATTTCCCTAGAAGGTAGTTGATTGGTTATTCCTCTTATAATAGGAATACTTGTATCTACAAATAGTGGGTGTTGGCTTGAACTTATTATTTTATTCACCCTCCTAACTCTGCTTGTATCACCATAAACTATTGTTGAAGATTCAGGTTGACTTGAGCTTCTTGGTGCAGGTTGGCTTGAACATCTTGGTACCTATTGACTTGAGTTTCTTAGATAAGGTTGGCTACTTCCTTATGAACTTTGACAAGTAAATTTGAACTTTGGATAAATGCTTTTGAATTTTGATTAGGATCAAGAACCTGCATATTCAAACACAACCAGTTTGTTAATTCAAAAATTAAAATGAAATTTAAAAGTCACAAACACAAACTATTTTACCTTGCAATATTTTCTATTATGACCTTGTTGATGACACTTGGAATAGGTTTGTTCCACCCTTGTTTGGACATCTTTCCATACTTCTTCCTTCGTTCATTTTTTTCCTTTCTTCTATTTCTTGGAGGTCAGTCAGGCATTGATTTAGGTTCAGGAGGCTCAATACTTAGATTGTTAGTTTCAGGCCACATCTTCATGTTTGGAATTGACCGGATGAAGTGAATATAAGCCTTTAAGAAGGTATTCTTCCTATACCAATGCTCCACTTAAGGTTCAGGATCCTGTTCCATGTGGTATAATGCACAAATAGTATGCTGGCATGGAATGCCTCCCAACTGCCAAGTTCTACAACTACACTTCCTATCAATCAAGTTTAAGTGTATGCCTATATTCCCCTTCTTCAATATCAAACCCAACATTAGCATTCCAAAGTACCTTGCATGCTCTAGACCTGTCTTTATTCTCCTCCAATATAAGTCTAGCCATATATGCAATATCAGATATCCAAGTGTTGGCAAACTTAATCATGTCCACTGTTCTAGTCATTATTTTTCTCCTAATTTCCTCCAACATTGTTATAATATATTTGTGTCTATAAGGTAAGATCCATGAGTTAAAGGTCTCACAAATGTTATTTTCAACAACATCACACTTAGAATGCTCTTGAAAGAATTCCCTAACCTATGACACCCTTGGATAATGCAATAAATCAACACAAATATCCTTACCAAGTTTGTCATTTTATCAGCTTCTCTTTGAACATCACTTCAAAACTTACCGTAGAACATTTCCAAAATTATTTTCTTCTATCCTCTTCCTTCCAGTTTTGATTCCAATTGGATCAGATGTGTCTAGCACACATTCTAACTTCAGCATTTGGTAGTACTTCATCTACAACTGCATGAAACCCTTATAAAGAAAAACATATTAAATACTTAACAAGAAATGAAATAAATTTAGCAAATGTAATAGGTAAATTACCTTCTGCATATCTGCCATTACAGTGAGACCCTCTCCAGTACCCAACTGCAGGTCCTCTTTCAAGTAGTTGATAAAAAACCAACTATGCTTAGTTTGCTTGTCCACAACTGCCTAGGCTATAGCAAACATCTGATTATTTCCATTCAACTGTTACTAGAAGTTCCCCCTTACAAGAACCTTTTAAGAAACATTCATAAAATCATATTATTCTTATACATCCTTCTATCCACCCCTTCTTTAGTGCATCTAAGCATGCATAGAAGTACACAAATATATTTTTTCCTAGTAAAGATTCTCTATCTATCCTTAGCCAAATAGAACTGTCAGGATTGGTCTATTTTATAACCTCAACATAATCACATAACCTTGCAAATTCCATGTTCCAGTCACCCATGGATTCTCTAAGAATCTGCAACTTTGCCTTATAGCAAATTGTCCTACCCACGTACAATCCCAACTTCTCCTTGCACAATTCTGGTATTTCTCAGATCTTCAAAGATGGTTACTTAGTTATTTCATCCTTGAATCTATTGACAAGAAATTTAGTTGTACACATCTTGTTCTTATTTGATGAAGACCACTTATGTACAGGATGATAGTTCTTAATCATGAAATTATCAGAATCTCTATCAAGTGCACCATAATACAACCATTTGCATTTGTCTTTGAATTTACATTTAGCCCTCACTTTATGAGCTTCATTAGGCCTTAACTTAATTTTAACTTTGTATTCTACTGCATATTTTTCCAAA
The DNA here is from genome assembly GCA_018107945.1 of Datura stramonium. Taxonomy (NCBI): domain Eukaryota; kingdom Viridiplantae; phylum Streptophyta; class Magnoliopsida; order Solanales; family Solanaceae; genus Datura; species Datura stramonium. The sequence goes on from JACEIK010004903.1 coordinate 43,732, forward strand.
GCTGTTCTAAATTCCTTAGCACTCTAAAAAATCATTCTAAGTCCAAAAATAGCAACGTCACATTCATTATCATACCTTACCTTTTACTCTTCCTTCTTCCTGGTAGATCAACACCCCTAACAACATCAACACCTAGCATATCTTTCTATCATCACTATCATAGTATGGACTATCAATAAACCGCCCATCTCCTCCTAATCTGTCCACATATCTATCTTTCTTATTTATTCCAACGTCTTCAAAACCTCTATCAATATCATCTTCACCTACAAATATTTATTCAAGGACTTTTTCTCTCTCCTAGGATTAGGATTTCTTTTGTTCCTCCATTCAATCCTAAAGGATCTCAACTCTTCATCAACATCTGAACCATCTTCATCACGGATAACATTATCTGATTCACTACTAAGAAAATCTGGATTAAGCCCATTCTCCACATTTCCATCACTATTTATACCCACATCATCAATAGAGTCATTACACTCTGGCCCTAATAAAAGACCAACAGGATTTGGTAGTTCCTCCACCTCATCAATTTCATGGCCCATAAACACATCAAGCTCATCATCATCTTTTAAGTCTTTCACAAATTCTAATAATTGTGTATCAGAAGTAACTTGAACAAACTCACTACTTTCTTTGACAATAAAATCCCTTCACATTTGCATACCCAAGATCTGTAGTGTAGGAAAGAAACTCAACAAGACTAAAATGATCTTTATCAATAGCAACAATAAAGATATCTAATTTTTCTTTATAAGAAGGGTTAGAGTCTGCGATAAGAGTTCCCCCATGGTGAGAACAGATCAACATAAAATTGTTTATAATATTCCCTCACAACCCCCAAAATATAGCCACAACATGAAAATACCTAAAAAGCCCTTGGCTTTATCTGTAAAATCCCAAAAAAAACCTACTTACACATGAAGCAATAAATAATTGAAAAATCATCTAGAGAATACACCTGCTTAAATAATAACACACATAAATAAACATTTCTAGTACCTACAAACACAAGAAAAGTTAAATAGAACCTCAAATTTCTCCAATCTTAATTAGCCCTAGAAACCGACTTCTCCAATATTTGATTTCAACCATTAAACATGCAAAATGACAAACAAACAAATATTTTTAGTACCTACAAACTACAAATTCAGTGAAAATCGCAGGAAAATGGATAGAATTTGAAGAGAAATTACAATTGAATTTTTAGTCGATCGAATTACAATGGGTTTTTGATAGGCTGAAGTAGATGAAGATTTGGGCTTAGTAATGCCCGTGTTTAGTTCTACTAATTGCTTCAAGAAGTTGGGGATCCCGCGATCGCCGGGTGGTGTTATGTCTATTGTTGGTGGGGTTGGGGAGGAAGTTATAATTGAAAGATCGGACCTCAATGGTCTTTAAATTTATTTTTTCTGAGATATAATATAACGTGAAATGTAATATGAGTTGGCACGATTTAATTGGTCTTTTAGTCTACCTAGAAGTGTTTGCAATACTTGCACATAGGATTTATAGAAGAATGTAAAAAAATATCAAAATGACACAACGGGCTACTACATTAGGTGTTTAAAATGAACAAGGATTAATTGAGGTGTCTAAGTTAACATTGGTGTCAACTTTAGGGGGCCGTTGATGAGTTCTGCCAAATTATAATCCACATGTAACCCACACCATCACGGATTTATGTTGCAATGGTTCCCTTATTCCAAACCAATCCTACCTCTTTCGACCTTTCTCTAATATCATATTGTCAATAATATGCTCGACACACGCCTCTGTCACATTAAGAATATCACACATCACTGTATACACATGCAAGAGGGTCTTATTTCTGCATTTTCAGTCATGACCTGAGGGGAATCTAGAAATTCATGTACTATATAGCACAGTACCCGTTCTCACTCATCTGCTCGTCCAGATGCTCCTCTCGGACAAGAGCCACTAATGCCACAATCGCTTGCCCAGATGCTCATAAAATATGTTATCCACTTTTATTTCCTATCCTAAGTGCTTGCCATCAGTAAATTCACCTGACCATACAAGGCATCAACTTACCTTAACCCTCTTGGTTCCACTCATAACCATTTAGTCATTCATGAGACAATTAAGAGATCACATTAAATATCACAAACACTTTACATTTATACAAACCATTCTATGAAACAACATCTCAAGGTCGATTTACCAATATAGCAAATACATCATACTCTGGCATAAATTAGTGTTCGAAGATCAACCAAGCATGTTGTAAATCCATACATATAAAAAATCATTATATAAAGCCTAACTCCTCATAAAATTATAACCTACCTCGAGAATGCAGCTACTCCGCAGGAGCTTTGCCTTTTCTTAGTGCCTTCAAATGTTCAAAGTTTAAGCACAAGAAAATAAAAAACATTCAATTATCTACTCTTCACTAGGGGACTAGAAATTCAGTTCTACCCCATCCTACCGGGTATCACGATTATTTTTTATATTTCAATGGCTCATTATAACTTATTATCCCCACACAGATCATTCCCACATATTCTATCGAGTTTCTACTCCTTAGACCCTTTCTAAGTAGTTTATAATGCTAAAAGACTCAATTTTACCAACATCCGGGTCTCAAACTACTCCATTATCAAAATATATACCTTCACATTCCCCTAGAAAGCGTCAAGTACCCACTTTTAGGCCTAGGAGTAAACACCAAATTATTCTCATAACCCTAGCCCTAGTTCTCATTACCCTAGGGTTCATAGATAGGAATTCATTATTGGAGACTACCCTTTGATTCTAGGGTGCTAGGGAATCGAATGAGGGAAAGAAATAGCTATCCCTGTTGTTTCTTAAAGTGATGTTCCAAATAGAGTTTTGTATGGCAAGGATGATCTCTATGACTTTTTGAGAGTATTTGATTGCAAAACTTTTGTACATGTGCCTAAAGATGAGAGATAAAAATTAGATGCCAAGACAAGACAATGCATCTTCACTGCTTATGGCCTTAATGAGATTTATTATAGGAGATATGATCCGTTAAAAAGAAGCTTGTGAGGAGTCATGATATTATCTTCGTGGAGAATCAAATCATTGAAGATATTGATAAAGCAGAAAAGTTAGAATCTTCAAGTCTTGATGGCATAGTTAATCTTGATCAAGTTCCTTTCACAAGTGTGCATAATGTTAGTGGGCTTGATGATCATGGTGATGCCCAAAATCATGTTTCAAATCAACATGTTGATGTTGATAATAACAATGATGTTGCTATTGATGAGATAGATGCTCCTTCTTATGAAGTTATGGATGAGTTAGATATTCCACTTATGAGGTATACTAGATAACATGTTCTTTCTTCTTGTTATTCACCTAATGAGTATATGTTACTCATTGATGGGGGAGAACCTGAATGTTATGAGGATACCATAGAAGATGAGTACAAGGATCAACGGATTGAAGCCATGCAAGATGAGATGAAATCTCTACAGGAGAACCACATGAATTAGTGAAATTGCCTAAGGACATGAGAGCTTTGAAGAACAAGTGGGTGTTCAAAGTTAAAGCTGAAGAACGTAGCTTGAAACCCAGGTACAAATCATGAAGGGATTTATTCAAAGGAAGGGCATTGACTTTGACGAATATTTTTTCCTATTGTGAAAATGACCTCTATTCGTACAATTCTTGGTTTGACTACTAGTCTTGATTTAGAGATTGAGCAGATGGATATGAAGACTGCCTTTCTTCACGGTGACCTAGAAGAAGATATTTATATGAAACAACCTGAAGGCTTCAAAGTAAAAGATAAAGAAAATTATGTGTGATCTCAGAAAGAGTCTCTATGGCTTAAAGCAAGCTCCTAAATAGTGAGACAAGAATTTTGATTATGTTATAGGGGAGCAAGACTGCAAGAAAACTTCTTCAGATTATTGTGTGTTTGTACAGAGATTTTCTGACGATGATTTTATCATTCTTTTACTATATATGGATGATATGTTGATTGTGGAGAGAGAATACTTTCAGGACTGATGAGTTGAAAAAATAATTGTGTAAGTCTTTCTCTATGAAAGACTTGGGTCATGCTAAGCAGATTTTGGGCATAAGGATTAGTCATTTCAAAGATAAGAGAAAGATTTATTTGTCTCAGGAGAAGTATATTGAACATCTACTGGAGTATTTTAATATGAAGAATGCTAAGCTTGTTAGAACACCTTTTGCTATTCATATGAAGTTGAGCAAGAAGACGTGTCCTACAACAAGGGAGGAGAAAGAGAGCATGGATAGAGTTCCATATTCATCCATCATCAAAAGTTTAATGTAAGTAATGGTATATACCAGACCTGATATTGCTCATACAATCGGTGTTGCTAGCAGGTTTCTTAAAAAAATCAAGAAAAGAGCATTGGAAAACTGTGAAGTGGATACTTGGGTATCTAGGAGGAAGTTACAATAAATGCTTGTGTTTTGGGAGATCAAACCAAATCTTGAAGGGTTATACAGATGCTGATATGGCTGGTCACCTTGATGAATCCGCTACTAGATATTTGTTTATATTTTCATGAGGATCTATATTATGGAAATAGAAGTTGCAGAAGTGTGTCACACTATTTACAATTGACAATAGCTGGCAAGGAGATGATATGACACAAGAGATTTATTCAAGAACTTGAATTGCAGCAAATGGAGTATGTTATCTATTGTGATAGTCAAAGTGCGCCAATAGACTTGAGTAAGAACTCTATGTACCATGCAAGAACAAAACACATTGATGTCAGATACCATTGGATCCGTGAGCAAGTGGAGAGTGAATCATTTCACGTCAAAAAGATTCACACAAATGAAAATCTTGCAGATATATTGACCAAGAATACCAAGAGACAAGTTTGACTTGTGCAGAGAACTTGTCGGCTTGAACTCTCTTTGAGAAGACAGAGATACCTCCTTCAGGTGCATGGGACTGGAGTAAAGATTTGTGGGGTCCAGCCCATGATTTAAGGAAGAAAAATTTTCCTTCATGTTTTGGCAAAATCTGTCGCATTTGAAACTTGACAACATTTGTTGAAATTGGCAATCGGCCAATTAATGCAAGGAAGAAAAAACAACCAGAGCTCTGCAGCTCATTTATAGATACACCAATCTAAGATACATATATTTGAGTATTAGAAAAAGAGTGAGGTATACTATAGACTATATAAGAAAATAGTCTGTGAAGAAAAGTAGAGTGTGAGCAATATTTTAGTAAGGTGAAAAATCAAAAGACGGTTATTTCTTTTGAGTCATAGTGATTTTTGTAATATTTTATTCTGACCTACACAGATAAAATTTCTTGCTAGAGTGATATCAGTTTCTTCTCTTGAACAGTGATTTTTTCCATATTTAAATGGGATTTCCACATAAATTTCTTGATATCATTATTTTCATATTTTATCCCTATTATTTGATTATGGCTATTTCTATTGTTGCTCCGCATTTCCCAACACTTCCTGCAATACAAATATCATTTTAATTCAGCCGAAAATCTCGAACTTAACCAAAGTTTAGATTTCTAAAGTTGGCGTGCGGACAACCAGCTATATGGAGAGCTACCTTGGAGTCTTCGGTATATTGATCTCTCGTCAAACTTGTTCTCCGAAAAGTATCTGAAACCTTTCTCAGCTCCTTCGGCCCAATCTCTCTCAATCACTTCTCTGACAAAATTTCGCCATTGTAACAACTTTGGTGTCTTCGGCTTGAAAGATCCAAAAAAGTGAAAAAGAAATTAATTTAATTCACAAACAATGTAAATACTGCACTAATATTTATACAATCAGATAGTTATAGGTAACCTATTTAATTGCATTATTAATCAAAATAAATGATAAACTACTTTTTAAACTAAAATAATCAGTGTATTGTGTATAACTTTATCCTTTATATATATGTATATATATCGTGACTTGGGTTAGGGTCACTTCAGCGAGATAAAGGAGCGAGAGAATGCCTTTAAATTTTAGTTTCAGAACAAACTTAGAAGAAAATTCTGTACTTTCTCTTTGTTTTATATTACCTCTTCTATGTCAATTTATGCTGCACAATTTTCTTATAAAGAGTGATACCCTTTTAAAGTTAAAAATAACGAAATTTTGTAGCAGTATTTATTACTTTCTCTGTGTAATTGCATGTGATTTATGCATCATTTTGAAAATGAGATAATATCTCAGATGGTCACTCAACTAAGGGTACATCTCTCGGAAAGTCACTCAACTTTATTTTTATAACTCAAAGTTACTCAACTAAGAGTATTTTTCTCAGAAGTCACTCAACTAAGGGTATTTCTCTCAAAAAGTCACTCAACTTTATTTATAATTCAAAGTCACTCAGCTAAGAAGGTGTTCTCTCAGAAGTCATTCAACTATTGATATTTCACTTAAAAATCATAATCCGATTTAAATAATTTTTCATTAAAATTTTTGTTGACATAAAAATTTTATTTAAAACTAAACTTTTAAGAAATAAGAAAATATGTATTTTAACAATTTTATTGACCTGCCCTTGATGCCGACCCACAAAAATTATACAAGTCAAATATACATTTATTACGACCCTTTTATTTAAAAATTTTTTATGTGATAACTCATTTTTAAAAGTTAATTGCTTGATTAATTAATAAGTTATAAATTTTAAATATTTCAAAAATAAATAAATTATATAACAGATATAGCTAATAATTTAAATGAATAGTGTCCAAAAGGATCAGGAATTAATTTATTTTAATTCTTATTAATTATATCCCCCTTATTTCTCCATAAATAATGAATTAATTTTAGTTGTGAATATTTTATATTTCATTCTTTCATTAAATTAGGAGTTGAATATTAAAATATCTTCTTTGGATTTTCTCAAAGAGCATATTTTGATTTTATTTTAATGATATAAATAAAGTATAGTAATATTTTCTTAGAATATGCATGATTTTGATTTATTATATTTTAAATATTACTCAAAATCAATATTATATTAAAATATAAAACATTTAAATTAAAAAAATAGAACTTTTCTAATAAAAAAAATCGTTTTCTTAAAAAAAATTGATTCAGTTTGTCGTTTTTTTTTTTTATTTTAAGATTTAAATATTTAAACATTAAATAAATCATAATAAAAAAGAGTGAAAAAATTAAATTTGCGCATATTAAATAGTGTGTATTATACAAAAATAAAAAAGGAAGAAAATCGATAGTGACATCTTTTATTTAATTTCTTTTGTCTTAGGAGACAAAATAATAATTAGTTACTGAGTGAGATTCTATGGAGTGAGATTTTAGCCTAATGACGGGCGTTTCGTTTGGGTGGGATATGCTGCAGAAGTGTATTTTCTTATGCTAAATTGATATACTAATTTTTGTGCTAAAAATATGTAATGTGTTTTTCAATATTGTATAATTAAAGACGATCCATATAATTTTAGGGGGTCGTATCAAGTGAGGCGGGTCAATAAAATGATTAAAATGGGTATCATTTAGTTTCTTAAAAATTTAGCTTAAAATAAAAATTTTATTTTAGCTTATTAATTTAATTAAAAAAATTATTTAAATTGGTTTGATGACTTTCTAGGTGAAATATAAATAATTGAGTGACTTTTGAGTTAAAAATAAAGTTGAGTGACTTTGTGAGAGAATTTGAGTGACTTTCTGAGAGAGGTACCCTTAGTTGAGTGACTTTTAAGTTATAAGACAAAGTTGAGTAACTTTCTAAGAAAAATACTCTTAGTTGAGTGACCATATGAGATATTACCTCTCTGAAAATTAAGAAATATGAAAGACTTTTGAAATCCGTAATCGTAAATGTTTGTGTGATAATAAATCATTTCATTAAGAATGAAATGAGTATTTTTAAATTAAATTGTTACTAAGACCGACTAAAAAAGAAAGTGTGTCAGATAAATTAAGATGGAGGGACTATATACTTAATGAGATGATATTGTGTGTGATTTGTTTTAGATTATAAATTTGAAAGATGTTTCTTTCTCTGGTAAACATGGTATCCAATCAAAGACCATGTAAAATGAGACTCAAATGAATATTATCATACAATGTAGTTTCAAGGTACTTTAGTAGAATTTACGAAGAATTGACAAAAAAAACTAAAAATATATATAGAAAAAGGAGCAGACTGACTTTAGTGAATAAAGAATAATTGAGTGGCGAGTAGGTCTTTGTTAAAGCGGGGGACAAGTCAACAAAGACTTAAAGAACAGTAATAAAGACAGTGCCTTCAACTACAACTGAACACCAATTTTCTTGTTCATATTCAATCTAAATACAAATGGTTTCTACTTGTTCATCCAGTAGTCAAAATTGGAAGAATGATGTTTTCTTGAGTTTTAGAGGTGAAGATACGCGTAAAACTTTTGTGGGTCATCTCTACTATGCTCTAAATCAAAAAGGGATTAATACTTTCAAAGATGACGTGAGGTTGGAGAGAGGAAAGTCCATTTCACCTGAACTTGTGAAAGCTATTGAACAATCAAGATTTGCCATTGTTGTATTTTCTAAGAATTATGCATCCTCCACCTGGTGCTTGGATGAACTTGCAAAAATAATGGAATGCCAGAAAGAATTAAGATTAACTGTGATACCCATATTCTATGATGTAGATCCATCGGATGTAAGTAAGCAAAGTGGAAGTTTTGCTGAATCATTTGCCAGACATGAGGAAAATTTGAAAGATGATGATGTGGACAAGGTGCAAGGCTGGAGGGATGCATTTCGTCAAGCAGGCAAAATAGCAGGATATGATTTACCAAATACCTACGATGGGTACTGTTCACCCTCTTTCCTATTTTTTTTCCTTATTCCCAATCCTTTTAGCTATCACCATTAAAATTCATGTCAGTCAGCTGTAAATTAGTCCCCAATAGTCATGGGCAGAGCTACTGCAATAGTTACGAATTCAATAACTTTGGTTCAAACTTTATATTTATGTTAAAAAATTCATTTAGTATGTGCAAATAATCTATTCAAAACTAGTAACTAAAAGAATTGTTGTCCAAAACCCATAAACAAAAAATGTTCTCAATCAGCCATATTAACCAGTTATTGGGAAAGCAATTTAAAGGCTTAATTAGTATATCATCGACTAAACAATAGCCTCCAAGATATGTTTGAACAACACAACTATTACTAAGATCATATGTTCAATACTAAAAGTTTCTATTCTATCCTTATGCAATTTAAAAGAGAGAGAGAGAGAGGGTTGGGCTCAAAATAAATATATGCTGCTTTGTGTGTTTGAGTATCATCATTTGTTGAGAGTATGAGTTGTTGTCTCCTTATATGATTTTGGACAATCCTTATGTCATGAGCTAGCTTTGCAGTTGAGTTAGGCTAGATCCATCCCTATCATTGGTCTAATTCTTGACGACGTGTGAGGGGCGTTGAAGTTAGACATTAGTTTTGGATATGAGTTATTGTCTCCTCATGAATGTTGGTTAATTCTCACCTTATGAGCTAGGTTTTGGGGTTGAGTTAGATGTGAAGTCTGATTTCTTAACAATATGGTTGTTTCTCAACAGATAAATCTCTAAATGATGAAAAAAAGAGGTTCAATGAAAAAAATTAATGATTCAACCATTAACAGGGAGAGGAAGCAAAGGGAGTATGTGACAGAGAGATGAGAAGTGATTAAACACATTATTTTCTGATTTCTCATGGTCTCAAAAGGATTAGAAATACTAATGTGTTATATAATTTCCACACTAATGATTTTCTCATGGTCTTGAAAGGACTAGAAATACTAAAACATATCAATCATGCACTCTGTTTGTTAAGTCTCATTTGAAGTTGTTTCTGCAATTGCATGTACAGGTATGAATCTAATTGCATTCAGGATGTTGTAGAAGACATACTGAGTAAACTATGTCAAGTTATTTCAATCATTGAAAATGATTTAGTGGGGATGGATTCTCGAGTGCATGAAGTAAGTTCATTACTAAGGATGGAAACGCCTGATGTTCGTTTTATTGGAATTTGGGGGATGGGCGGCATTGGTAAGACAACAATCGCAAGTGCTGTATTTGACAAATATTCTGGCCAATTTGAAGGTGTTTGTTTTCTTGATAATGTTGCAGAAATGCAAAGGACACATGGACTGAAATATCTGCAAGGTGTTCTCCTCTCAAAAATCCTCAAGGTAAGCTTAACTATAGCAAGTGTACATGAAGGCATGAAAATCATAAAGGACAGGGTACGCTCAATGAAGGTTTTAATTATTCTTGATGATGTAAATCAAAAAGACCAATTAGAAAAGTTAGTTAAAGGGCGTGACTGGTTTGGTACTGGCAGTAGAATTTTGATTACAACAACAGATAAACAGTTGCTACATAATCATAAGGTGGATGATGTGTATTCAGTCAACTTGATGACTCTTAATGAAGCTATTGAGCTCTTCAGCCTACATGCGTTTAAGCAAAGAGTTCCTGAGAAAGATTTTGAGGAGCTTATAAATCAAGTTGTACAAAATGCCGGTTTTCTTCCGTTAGCTCTGAAAGTTCTAGGTTTGTCTCTCTACGGACTAAACATGATTGAGTGGAGATGCACCGTGGACAGACTTAAGGATATGCCAGATCATGTTCTTGCTAAGCTTAAGATAAGTTTTGAAGGGCTGAGTTCGTCTGATCAGAGACTATTTCTAGATATTGGATGCTTTTATAGAGGAAAATTGAGGAGTTATGTAGAGGAAATGCTTGAGAGTTGTGATATTGGATCAACAATAAGAGTGTTGATTGAAAAGTCTCTCTTATTTATCTCACCTTATGACACAATCGAAATGCATGATTTGATACAAGAAATGGCCTGGCACATCGTGAGACAAGGTGACACAAGAAGGAGCAGAATATGGCTCCCTGAAGACATTGAGGATTTGTTTACTGGAAATTTGGTAAGATATGTCATTACCTCATACATATGAACTGTATGGAAGCCATCATTCACTTTTGGGATTATTTTTACAAGTTTTTTTCTTTTATTGAATTAGTTTGCCACATAGAATAGTGTTGTATATTTGTTTTCTCAGTTGTTTCAATCTTTATCACTTTTTAGTACTTCATATCATTTTTTTGTTAGTTCAATGAATGAGATCAATTTTGTTATTCACAAGTGCGTGATGGTTACAATAGTTTTGTATTTCAAATTTTGTTTCCTTATGATGTTTAAATAAATCATTTTGATACACGGACACACACACATAGATCCGAGTATTCTTTCTACTAGATATCACATCGTTTGTTGTCAATTGTTTCTTTTGCAAACTCATGTCGATATCTACTTGCAAGTATTAATGAATTTCCTGCTGTGGAAATGATTTCAGGAAATAGTGCTCTTTAAAGGTTTTCTTTTGTTTTCTTTTAATAGGAGGCAGAAGCTGTGGAGGGCCTCTTGATCCCACGGAATTACATACCAAAACAGGATATATCATATTACAATATAAGTGAAGCATTCAGGAGAATGAAAAGATTAAGGGTGCTTGTAGTCAGAGTAACAAATTTCTGCTCTATTGACCCAATCACTCATCTTCCTAGCAGCTTAAGGTGGCTTGATTGGGAAGGTTGCCCTCTAAATTCATTGCCACAGAGTTTTGAACCTTCAAAGCTTCTTCGTCTTGATATACTTGGAAGTACCACACTTCGGAAGCTCTGGTCAATATCAAAGGTTTACTATTGCTTTCCTTTGTCATTCTTATTCCATGCTTTTTTACTCTTAATCAATCTACTTGTGATAGGAGAACAACGTTTCATCATTTAAAGTGGGATAACACACTTCTAAATTTAGTTAATCAATTCCTAAATTGTGCTTTATGAGTGGTAGAGGTGTCTGTCATCTTCACTTAAATTTTAGCTGAATGTTATCACAAACTTATAAACATTTTTCCATTCTAAACAGGGCTTGGACAAACTTAAAACTTTGTACCTCAGCTACTGTGAGCACTTGGAAGAAGTTCCAAGCTTTGATATGATGCCAAATTTAGAGAGAGTAAAGCTAGAGGGATGTAAGAGTTTGAGAGAAGTCAGCCCATCCTTTGGAGTTCTCATGAAGCTCACTTCACTGGAGCTAATTGATTGTCCGAGCCTTGAGAAGCTTCCAAGTTGTATTCAGATGGGATCCCTTAAGAGTCTCAAACTTTCTTGTCTTCAAAAATTGAGGGAAATGCCAGAAACCAAGGGGATGCGCCGTTTATTGACATTAGAGCTGACTAACTGTCAAAACCTTGAGAAGCTTCCAAGTTGTGATCAGATGGAATCCCTTGAGACTCTCAAACTTTCTTGTCTTCCCAAAGTAACAACATTTCCGCCACCTGATGGGATGCACTGTTTACAGGATATTGTTATAGAATATGTTCCGATTGTAGAGCTTCCAGAGTCAATCGGGAATCTTCGATCCCTCAAACAACTAAGATTAAGTCACTGTAAAGATCTGGTAAGCATTCCGAGCAGCTTTTGTTGTCTGAAGAATTTAAGAGTTCTTCTTATTTACAACTGCAAAAGACTAGTGGATTTGCCAGAAAAGATGGGTGACTTGAAGTTGTTAGAGAAGCTAGTAGTAACTGGCACTGCAATTTCCCAGATACCCCCTTCAGTCGCAGACCTTGATGAGCTAAACTTTTTATCATTCTCTCGCTGGTCGGGATACAGACAAGGTGCAACTTTTCTGTTACCCCCTGCGTCAGGTGTATCATCGTTGAGGGTGTTAAAGCTTAATAAATACAGGCTATGTAGTGGAGAACATTTTCAGGATCTTGGAGGTTTATCTTCTTTGCCTCATTTGGATTTGACTAGAAATGATTTTACTAGTTTCAGTGAAAGCGCCAATCAGCTATTTCATTACTTAGATATAACATTTTGTGAGAAGCTTGCATTGCCCCAACTTCCACCATGCATAAAGGAGTTATATGCATGTGATCCGTTAATCTTGAAAAGAATCCCTGATTTCCCTACCAAATATTCAGACCTGTATTCAGTGTCATTCACACGCCATATTGAGAACAGAGGTGAACTGACTGATATCTTGCTCTTTGTCCTCCGCTCAATTAGTGAGGCATCTCAGGTATAGCTCTCTCTGTCTCATGATTTTTCTGCTTATCCATTTATGTTTAAGGGAGATTGGAGCTGATACCAGTTTTCTTTCTTGTAGTGTAAGAAAAGGCAGCCATTTAGCATTTTTTTCCCTGGAGATACAAGATGGAACGGGTTCACTTATTACCGGAAAGAACAAACGAAAAGATTCTCCATTCAACTTGATCCATGCTGGTATGAAAGTAAATTCAGAGGATTTGTTATATGCTTTCGTGTACCAATGGTTATTGTTCAGAACAAGAAACCTTTGGATGCTAAATCACAACGAGGAAGTTGCAGGTTCGGATGCACTAAGGTCACTGCTAAGTTAGTGCAAAGATATAACAGGCAAGAACATGATGTACTCCAGAAAAAATGTTTGATTGTTGCTCGCCAAACATTTTGCTCTCGCAGTAGTAAATATGCCATTTGCTTTAGCTACATTCCTTTTGAAGCTCTATGGCATTCTTCTGATGGTGAGAAAGGGAAGAAGCCAAATGACTATTACTTCTTTGAGGCATCTATAGACCCAGACATTGCAACAAAATGGGGACTTCTTCTGGTGTATGAGAATAAAATTAAGCAGATAGATCAATCAACCATCAAGGTCCAGCATAATGTGGAATCTCGGAATTCTGACTTGTTTAGAGAATCTAATGATGTCCAACACCAGAAAATGGAGGATGCTTCAGTTAAGAGAAGATGTCTTGATTTTCATCAGAGAGATGAAACTGGCTGCTCTATGAAATTTCAAGTGATGAAGAATTCAAGCTCTCCCAGTGAGTTTCAAACTTTCCAAATGATTCCTGATCAACAATTGGAAACACCAAGCTCCTCTGCAGCTCAAAGCTTCCAACACAGGGAAGAGTCACGCTCTTCGGGACAGCCCCAAGCTATACAGCTCTCTCTAGCTGATCGGCAAGTAGATGAGGCTACCTCCTGCATGGTATTTGAACAACTGGAAGCACCAAGCTCTTCCGAACAGCCTGAAACTTTTGAAGTCTCTCCAGATGAGCACAAAGATAATTCAGTGACAACTGGATCTAGCTGCTCTGGAGTGGAGGCACCATGCTCATCTGCACAATCTCAAACTCTCCAGCTCTTTCCCGAGCATTCCTAGTTTAGAATTACTGGCGGACCTCTTGGATTCCTGGCGAAAAGGCAACAAATGGCAGGATGTTCAAGGTTGGTGTGAGGCTTTTGATCGAATCATATGTTTTTCTGCATGCTGGTTGGGTGTGTCCATGTCCTCTTCTTTTATTTTATCCCCCATGCTACTTTTAGTTCCTTCTTTTTGTTTCTTGGAATTCAGGGAGCTTTTATTTACTTCCAAACTGTTACAGACAAATCCCTCAACATAAAAAACCTTGCCAAAGATGCGCTTTAATACCAAGTGAAGAAAATTAGACCTTGTGCTGAATTCAAACCATAAAAATTAGTTCCGAGATGAAAATTGTTCAAAACTACATAAAGCAAAGAACTCAGGTCCTCAACTTGTTACGATCAGATTTCGAACTAAGGTAAAAAAATGTTCCATAACTTCGGCTTTATTGTGAAAGACACAGAGTGACCACTTCATTTTAGGAAAATTAAGTAACCATTTGAAAAAGAAATTTAAAACCTTTAATTTGAAAAACCAAAATTTAGGTAGGGTTCAAGTAATCCTTCGTTCAAGGTGTTAAGAACCTCCGCAAATCAGTTCACTGGCAGATTTTGTTGGTAGGAGGAAGCACCACAACTAAAGTTTGATCTGATAATAAATAATGAAAATATATAGAAGGAAAAACCACGGGGTAGAAGGATTGACTATATAAATATGGGAGTACACTACTCTCAATTACAAGGAGAAAACAATATATAAACACTTCTCTCT
>JACEIK010004903.1:78569-122678 GCA_018107945.1 Datura stramonium
ATCTTAGCTCCATAAAAAGTATGTTTTTCCTGCAAAACAATGCTAATCATGTTGGTTAGTATAAATTCACACTTTCCTACAATTTACATGAGAATGTACACACATTGTTGGATAAACAAAGCAAAAGCGATGCATTTGAGTATCAATTGGGCATATAAATATGCCCCAGATCAGGTACCGATGGGTTTGTGGTATATTGTGATGCCTCCAGGATCGACCTTGGTTGTGTATTAATTTAGCACGGTAAGGTTATATCCTATGCTTCCAAGCAGCCAAAAGTCTATGAAAAGAACTATCCAACTCACGACCTCGAGTTGGCAGCGGTAGTATTTGCCTTGAAGATTTGGAGACAGTATCTGTATGGGGTCCATGTGGATGTGTTTACAGACCATAAAAGACACAGTATGTGTTTACGCAGAAGGATCAAAATCTATGCCAAAGAAGGTGGTTGGAGGTTCTTAAGGATTATGATATGAGTGTCCTTTATCATCCAGGAAAGGCTAATGTGGTGGAAAACACTCTTAGTAGGCTTTATATGGAGAGTGTGTCCCATGTAGAGGAGGAGAGGAAAGAGTTGGTGAAGGATGTGCATCGACTTACACGACTAGGAAGTTGTCTTGTTGACTCGACAAATGGTGGTGTCTTTGTTCAGAATGGATCAGAATCTTCCTTGGTGATTGAAGTTAAGGCTAGGCAAGACGAGGATTCTATTTTGGTAAAAGTGAAGGAAGTTGTTCAAAATCAGAAGGTGGAGGTCTTCTCCCAAGGGGGAGATGGTGTACTGTGATATTAGGGTCGTTTGTGTGTACCGGGTGTTGATGACTTGAGGGAGCGGATGTTGCACGAGGCTCATGGTTCCAGATATTCCATACATCCAGGTGCCACCAAGATGTATCGTGACTTACAAGAAGATTATTGGTGCAACGACATGAAGAAGGACATAACAGAGTTTGTGGCAAGGTGTCTGAATTGTCAACAGGTGAAGGTTGAGCATCAACGACTTAAAGGTGTGGTTCAAGACATTCGTATCCCTTCTTGGAAGTGGGAGGAAATCAATATGTACTTCATTATAGGATTTCCTCGTATTCATCGATAGTATGATTCCATTTGCGTTGTTGTAGACAGGTTGACTAAAACATCTCATTTTCTACTAGTCAAGACTACCGACTCAGTAGAGGATTATGCTAAATTGTATATTCGGGAGCTAGTTCAGTTACATGGATTACCTTGTCCATCATATCAGATAGAGGTACTTAGTTTACCTCCCAGTTTTGTAGATCATTTCGGAAGGGACTTGGTACTCTGGTCAAGGTTAGCACAACTTCTCACCCACAAACAGACGACCAGGATGAACAGGCCATTCAGACTCTTGAGGATATGTTGAGAGCGCGTGTGATTGATTTCAAGGGTAGTTGGGATGATCATTTACCTCTCACCGAGTTTGCATATAACAACAATTAACATTTCAGTATTCAAATGGCTCCATTTGAGGCTCTTTATAGGCAGAGGTGTAGATCGCCTATTGGTTGGTTTGAAGTCGGTAAAGCTATGTTTATAGGACTAGATTCAGTTCATGAGGCTATGGAGAAAGTTCATCTTATATGGGAAAAGTTTAAAATAGCCCAGATCCATCAAAAGTCCTATGTAGATGTGAGGAGGAGAGAGCTTGAGTTCAAAGTTGATGATTGAGTGTTTTTGAAGGTGTCTCCCATGAGGGGAGTGATGAGGTTCAGAAAAAAAGGGGAACTTAGTCCCCGTTATGTTGGCCCGTACCAGATTGTGAGACGTGTTGGTAAGGTGGCCTATGAGTTGGAGTTGCCCTCAGAATTGGCTTCAGCACATCCAGTGTTCCATGTGTCACTTTTAAAGAAATGCATGGGTGATTCAGCTTTGGTTGTGCCTGTGGAGAGCATAGGTGTGAAGGATAGCCTTAGCTACAAAGAGGTTCCAATTGAAATACTTGATCGTCAGGTTCAGAAGCTAAGAAACAAAGAAGTAGGTTCATTAAAGGTTTTTGGAGGAATCAACATGTTGAGGGAGCTACGTGGAAAGCCGAAGCAGATATGATGGCTAAATACCAGTATCTATTCCCTTCCGATTCAGTTTCAGCTTGAGATATCAGTTTCCTCCATAGTACTTTATTCAGTTTCATGTTCAGTTCATGTGTCCCAGTTCCTTTCATGTTAATGTATGTATGTGTGCTTCATAAATTCAGTTCAGTCATGTGTTTCAGTCCGGAGTCAGTCACTCCGTCAGTTTTCATCTTTAGATGTTAAGTATTTGAGATGTCAGTTCTATTCCCCAACTATTTAGTATGTTTACCTACATTCGAGGATGAATATTCATAAGGGAGAGATATTGTAATACCTTGGAAGTGCCTAATACTAGACTTAGAAATTTGAAATAAGAACAACAATAAAATATGAGATTTGACTCAGAACGACTCGTGGTACGAGTCGTGGAGAGGTGTAACAACCCGTGGTTAGATTCTGCAGTAGGAGGTTCAGTGGTAACGGGTCCGGAGCTGGCCTGTTGGGTGATGTAACGGGTCATGGGTTAAGGTCGTTGTTTGTCTTTGTGATACCAGGTTTGGATGGTACGAGTCGTGGTACGACTCATTATGAGGAGCCATGAGTCATGGTAAGTGCTCGTGAGGAGGTGCAGTGAAAATTAGCACAGAGGTAACGGATGGGTCCAACGACCTGTAGTTGGGAGGTACTATCGTTGGTTGACTCGTGGTGGGAGTTTCAGAAATTATACATGTGGAGTCAGTGGTGACGACGAGAGGACACAACGAGTTGTTGTGTCGAGTAATGACTCATTCTTTCGAGTCGTCATCTTAGGACCTGAGAATTTAGGAAATTCTGGAAGGAATTCACGGAGGGATACCATGAGTCATGGCATCAAAGGACGACTCATGGTATGAGTCATGGTCACTACCAGTGTTAAATTTTCAGATTTTTCATTAAGGGTATTTTCATAATTTCTAAGCTCTAAAGTCCTAAACTATGTCGTTTTAAGCTCAGTTAGAAGAATTTTAAGGGTGCTTAACCTTTCATAAACCTTACCATTCCATGCATGCAATTTTAGAGTTCTTCCTTGGAGATCAAGCTTGAGAAATTCCCCAATTTCCTTCTCCAATTCCTTTGGGATTTCAAAGGGTAGTGTAAATCAAATTTACCCAGGTATGTAGAGCTATGAATGAGAGTTTCTTTCACTCTCATGCTCACAAATTTTCTCAATTCCATGAATTTAAATTCTAGATTCAAGTTCATGATCTTATGGGGTTTATTCCTAATTTGGTGAAATTCTCTATGCTCTATCTATGGGTGAAATTCTCTATGATCTATCTATGGGTCAGTTCCATTCATGTATCAAATCACGTTTTAAGATCTTTGGGAAGATTTTATACCTAATTTGATTATTAATTCATAGTTTAAAATTTTATTTAGATTATGCCCAATTATGCAAGCTTCATGAAAAGTCAAGTTATGATTCTATTATGATATTTGATCTCACTAAGCCTAAATTATGATTTATGATTCATTTTATGATTTCTCTTCAAGTACTCTTCATGGATTTATGAATATCAAGTATATGTATTTTCACAAGTACGCATGTTATTCATGATTTATGAATTTTATAACTCTTGGCCTACTCACAGGCTCTTATTCATGTCTAATCATGTATTTCAAGTATGATCAAGTATGTTATGATTATTTGGCCATGAACTTCATGAATGATTTCACGATTATGATATAAGCCTCATGTGCATGTTTTTGGAGCAGTGTCTAGCACCAAGTAGACCCGGCGTTCAAGTCAACCCCGTGATCTTAGATCTATGTACCACCATAGGTATATACATATATTTATGGATCCCATGTGATATCACAATGCACGTCCCTGCCTAGCAAGGATGGGACGGCTCTGCCCACTTGAGTGAAAAGTTAAGGCATCATGTAAGCTCTATCATGATGGTGTCGGTTAAGACGAGTCCTCCCATTGTTCCTCCTGATTTATGCATGGTTATGTTTATGTTATTTTGGCTCAAGTTATGTTTTTGTAAAGTTTCTCTTATGACTATGATCATGATTGGATTATGAATGGTTTGAAAACCTTGAGCCCTTATATTTACATTATGATATTTAATTCATGATCATGCTATCCTACTCTTATGAGCTCTTATGTATTTTTAACTCTACGTTTTCATTTTTCTTGTATACTCAGTATATTCCAAGTACTGACCGCATATTCTATGCTGTATCATTTTATGATACAAGCTCAGACGTTTAGGTTCAGTCTCGCCGTTAGTCATATCTTCAGAGTTAGCATTATCTTGCTGTTGGTGAGTACTCATCTTTTGAGGGCCTTTTTATCTGCTCGTATTAGTATTTTCAGTCTCAGTTTTGTAGTGAGTTAGTTGGGGTCTTACCCCATCAAGTCGTCAAGTTATAGAGGCTTATTAGACATAGCATGTATTCAGCTTCAGATCAATATTATGTTTTCTGTTGTTTAAATGTTATTGGATTTTTAGATTTCCTCTTAAGCATGTTTTATTATTCTATTTTTCGATTGTTGTATACTCTTAGCTATTATGTTCATGATATGGATCGACTTGGAGCCTCTCGGGGTTCCTTGTCCTGGGTCTCTATCCGGGCTTATGTTTGGGTTGTGACATTGGGCTTTCTAGACCAGCTTAAAAATCAATTTACCAATGTATGTAGGGCCATGAATGAGAGATTTCTTCCACCTTGATGTCCAATTTATTTTCTAATTCATGAATTGAAGTCTCCAATTAAGTATATTGAAATTCTACGGTTTCAACCCCAATCCATGGAATTATCTAAGTTATGTCTATGGGTCTAATCCCCTCATATTTCAATGTACGATTTAAGACTAATTGGGATAGATTTTACCTTCAATTTAATTATAAATTCATGATTTCAAGTTATTAGAAATTATGTCTAATTATGAATGATTTATGAAGATCAAGCTTATGATTACCTGATTTCAAACATGATGAGTTATCTAGTATGCATGGGTGTTTATGAATTCTTAACTTATGATTCTATGATTTTGAATTATGAAGTCTATTTCAAGTATGTATGATTTCATGACTTGGGAAAGCCCATGCAAAGTTAAGTATGCTTATCATGATTATAGCCAAGGCTTACAAGATCAGTTTTAAAGATATATTTGGAGTCGAAATTCCCAGTCATTCAAATTTAAGTTATGTTTTGAGAATATGATTATATGAGCAATAAGCGTATTTTGGGGGTAGTGTCTAACACCGAGTAGGACAGAGATTTTAAGGACCCCGGTATCTAAACTACATGCCAATGTAGGTTATATTTTATTGGAACCTCTCAAGAGGGTACTTCCCCTGCCTGAGGGCACACTCGTGATTCACACCTTATTCGTCCTTTGGCCTGACAAGTCTTAGGAAGGTTCTCCTCTACGTAGGTGTCACAACCCAAACATAGGTTCGGTCGAGATACGAAATCTAGAACCATAAATGGCCCCAAGTTAACCCATGACATGAACATGACAGCTAAAGATCATTATAACAAAGCTGATAACTGAAATCTGAAACAACAAAAATCTGAATAACAAATGTTTATCCAACGGAAGCATCACAACACAAAATCTGAAGCTGAATACACAAAGTCTATGTCTGGAAAGCCTCTAACATACTGACGAGCTGATGGACAACACCCCAACTAGCTTATTAGAAGTTTGAAACTGAAAATAACATAGCTCAACTATCTGAAGGTCCTCGAAGGATGATAACTCACCAATTGGAGAACTCAACTCAAGATCGGGAGGTTGGCTAAGGGTGAGACTGAGTCTGAACGTCTGAACCTGTATCATGAAATAATATAGTATAGAGTATGTGGACAGTACTTGGAATATACTAAGTATGCAAGGTAAGTAAAACAAGATGAGTAAGTAAAATTGAAATCATGCTTATTATAAATCATAACATCATAAGATTCTGCGAGTAAAGGCTGCATGCTGATATTGGAAAACATGAATAGAAATAAACTGGATCTCATAATTGAATTGAATGACCCAGAGCTGAAATTAAGATTTTAAGTAAAGCTGATAACCTGATCATTGGGTCAAACCTTATGAAAACATAATATCATAACTGACAAACATGCATAATTGAAATCATGAGGAATAATGGGAGACTCGTCATATGACCAACGCTATCACGATAGAGCTTACGTGATCTCAATTATTACACTCAAGTGGGCAGAGTCGTCCAAAGCCTTGTCAGGGCTAAGGGCGCTATGATGATATTGATATCAAGCTGAAGGCCCCTTGGGGAAGGAAAAACTCATAAAGGAGGTTCCAATGTAAACATATAACCTACATTGGTGTGTAGTTCTAAGACCGGGGAACCCTGAAACCCAGGCCTACTCGGTGCTAGACACTGCTCCCTAAATCATGCAAAGTGCTCTCCATTATTTTTTCATAAAGCTGATATTGTAATTACATGCATAGTCTGAAATATGAATATGAGGAGTCTTGACTCCAAAACATATCATAAGCTATAATGGGAGTCTTGACTCCAAAGCATATGATAAGATGATCTATTAGCTTGGCTAAATCATGAAAAACATACTTAACTTGTGTGGGCTTGTCCAAATCTTAAAATCATGAATATTGAAATAGACTTCATAAGTCAAAATTGTAGATCATATATGGGTAATTGTCAATATTTAATCATGCTAGATGTCTCATCATACTTGAAATCATGAATCATAAACTTGACTTTTCTTGAAACTTGCATGATTGGGCATAATTCTTCTAAAATTTGAAATCCTGAATTTATAATTAATATAGATATAAAATCTTCCCATACATCTTAAAACATACTTTGAAACATGAAGGGGATTGAGCCATAAATAAATCATGGAGAATTTCATAAAATCGGGTTAAAATCCTATAAGATCATGAACATAATTTAGAACTTGAATTCATATAATTGAGGAGAATTTTGGGCATGAGAGTGAAAAAACTCTCATTCCTATACTTACATACCTATCTAAGTTGAATCTACACTCTTTCTTTAAAGCCCAAGAGATTTAGGGAAACTTGAAGAATTCTAGGCTTAATCTCCAATGGGGGATCCTCTAAACTTGCATGCATGGGAAGGAAATGGGTTAGAATAGGCTAAATACTCTTAAAACCTTCCTAACAGAGCTTAATATAACATAGTTGAAGGCTTAGGAGCTTAGGAATTACGGGAATTCCCTTACTTAAATCACCAGAAATTCTTACTCTACCAGATGTCACGATTCACACCATGAGCCGTACCTCCATACCACGACTCGTGGTTTCCATCCGTAGTCATCACTATTTTACCTGACTTTCCAAAGTTTTCCACAGTCAGACCATGACTTGTACCACCAACCTACAAGTCATTAGGTCTACCCATGGTCACTGCTTCCAAGATCCTTAGTTCCTCTTCATGGGTGTAGGCCACGACTTGTTGTTTCACACTACTAGTCGTACATTGTCTCGTTTCCTCCAAATATGAGTACACAAAAGGTCCCTTACGACTATTGACCACGAGTCATACCACCAACCTATGACTCGTGGCTTTCTCTCATAATTCACTCGTTCAACTCCTCTATCCTTCTAACGAATCGTACATTGACTTGCGATTTCCCACAATGGGTCGTAAAATGAATCATACCTTCTAACCAGGGTGACTTATTCCTCCGATCACGGTTCATCTTACAACTTGTGACATGATCCCACGAGTCCTACCTTGACTCGTTACTACTGGGCCTCCTATTACAAATTTATGAATGATACGACTCATTACTCCTCCCCATGACTCGTACCATAAGTTGTTCTGAGTCATTTTTCAAACATTTTATGCCGATCAGATTTCTAATCTCGAGTCTATTCTTAGGGACTCTTGGGGTAATATAGTGGACAAGATGTAGCATCATCTTGCGCTCATACATGATTGTTGTCAGTTAAGACGAGTCTCCTATTGTACCTCATGATTTCAGTTACTCATGTTCAAGACTCATAATATTATGTTTTATATCATATTTTACCCATTGATCATTTATGAGCTTTCACTTACGATTTCAAGCATGACAAGTTATATAATTTTTATTTCTAAACCTTGGGTCATTATGTTCAGCTTATGATGAATAATTTATGATTATAAATATCTCAAATATATGGCCTTTAGCATTTGTTCCTCACTCTCATGATCTATTTTGATTTATATTCGTGATTTCAACTAACATTTTACCAAGCATGTTTTACTTACCTTGCATACTCAGTATATTCAAAATTTGGGTTATCCATCTCAGTCTCGTGGATATGTCGCACCCTCTCAGTTCAGTTCCACCCTACTTTTGGTGGGTCCTCATCATCTGAGGACGTCTATAAGTTATGTCTGTTATGTTTTGTCTTAGTTTCAGATTTGGAGTTAGCTCGGGGCTTGCTCCAGCATGTCACCGGTTAGTAGAGGCTTTCAGACATAGACCTAGCATGTTCAGCTTAATGACTCAATGTTATGATATTATCGCTTTTGTTTACTCTTTATGATATTTAGACTTTCGCTAATCCATGCTTAAGTTAATTTTCCGCATTACGCTCTTCAGTCATGCTATGTACATACTATGAGTTATCTTGGAGTCATTTGTGATTTTAGATACCATGTCTAAGTTGGGGTCTCAGCTCGGGTCGTGACAGGGTTCGTACCACTGGGGCCATCGTCCCTCCACCACTAACTCCAGGAGCTAAATTCAATATGACAAGTACCATGATCTAGCTTTTGAACTTAAAGGGCTTATTATTCAAAAGAGCAGCTGGAGATGATCCAAATTTGCATTTGATGAACTTTGTGGTTATTTATAAGTCATTTAAGCTACCCGGAATTAGTCAAAATGCCACGCATCTGAGTTTGTTCCTTTGTCATTGTTTTGGGAAGAAATAATGTAGTTGAATGAGTTGCCGCATGATTCTATCACAAACTGGAAAGAGTTGAAGGCTGCATTCCTTGAAAGATTCTTTCCACCCTCAAGAATGTTACAACTGAGGGATGAAATAAATATTTTCTGGTAGCTACCTAATGAGGCATTACACGAAGCATGGTTGTGGTTTAACAAAAAGCTTAAGTGATGTTCCATTCACAAGTTAGCATATCAACACTTGATGAAAACTTTTTACAGGTCTTTGAACTCTGCCAAGCCAATAACTAATACTGTGACTGGAGGATCTTTCATGTCACAAACTTACACTGTTGTCGTTGCTATACTGGATAGAGTCACAAAGATCAACAGGGCTTGGCATACTAGAGATTCTGAAGTCTCTAGTAATACATATTCAGTGGATTTAATTGCAGAACAACACCGGAAGGAGGAAGAGCGAGGCCAGGACATGGCTCCCATGAAAACCCAAATGGAATTGATTATGAAACACTTATTTGAAGGTGGTGATGAAAAGGTGAATGTTGTGGGTTCATAAGGAAAGGCTACCAAACATGAGGAGCATGACTCCGACTCTAAGGAGGAAGCTATAAGTATCTGATCAATATGGGGGATATCCGGGCCAATGGACAAGGAAACCAAGGTTGGAACTATCAGAAGGATAACTACTATGATAGTGCTGGTTATAAATATCGAGATCGGGGAAACTGGAAGAACAAGGTAGTTACAATAATAATTGAAGCGGATTATATATTCCTCCTAACAATCATGATTGAGCTAGTAATGTTGTAGGAAGTTTCAAGATGGAATAAATATTGGCGAAGGTTTTTCAAAGAGTCAAATCTACTGACTCCAGTGTTAAGGAGATAAAGAGTGATCTCTCCAACATCAGTCAACTCATGGACTTATATTCCATGACCGTTCAACAACTGGAGTATCAAATGGGGCCGATGTACGCAACTTTTAATCAATGGAAGAGTGGTACCTTGCCTAAAGACATTGTGTAAAACCTGAGGAAGGATGACCAATGCATGGCTGTCACAACCAGAAGTGTTAAAATGTTGACTGGACCAATCCCTGTAAGTGATGAGCAGGTGGAAGATGTATCCTCAGAGTCAAAACTTGTTGGAGATGATGTTGAGTAGGAAATTCTAGCTTAGTCTGGAAAGTCGGTATTATTGAGGATATGTATGTAGATGCTGAAAAATCTACAAGCGTGGAAAATAAAATTTTGGGAGATAACGGAAAAGGAAAAGGAAAGGAGGTTGCAAAGCCTTTGACTCCAATTCCTAAACCCCTACCTCCATTTCCACAGAGTTTGACGAACAAAGTGGAAGATGAAAAGTTCCACAAATGTATATCAATGTTGAAGCAACTTCCAGTCAATGTTCTTTAGGTGGAAGATCTTGAGCAAATTCCAGGTTATGCAAAGTTCATGAAAGACTTGGTTACCAAGAAGAGGACTGTCAATTTTGAACCTATTGATAATCTTCATCATTGTAGTGCGATTGCTTCACGCTCATTGGTCCAGAAGAAAAAAGATCCCGATGCTTTTACTATTCCATGCACCATTAACACATTCAACTTTGCCAAAACATTGTGTGACCTTGGTGCGACTACAACTTGATGTTGTTGGCTATATATAAACAGTTGGGCTTGGGAGTTCCCAAATTGAATATTATGCAGCTGTTGATGGAGGACCATTCAGTCAAGAGGCTTGTGGGGATCTTATGTGATATGTTAGTTAAGGTGGAGCACTTTATTTTCCTTGTTGATTTTGTGATCTTGCATTTTGAGGTGAATTTTGAAGTTCCCATAATTTTGGGGCAGCCATTCTTGACAATAGAGAAAGCTTTGGTTGATATGAAAAGTGATGAATTTAATATTTGCCAGTCTATAAATCAAATGAGGGACATGAGTATTATCTCGGTTATTGATATTGATGAAGGGGTGATTGAAGTACCTATGAAAGAGAAATTTGAAGTCGAAACTTTAGTTTTAGTGATGAACTTCAATGGTGATGACATAGGAGATTATGATGAGACCATAAGCGCTTTGATAAGGATGGGGTATTATTCTTATGCCCCAAAGAAGTTATACTTATACTTGAAGAATAGACCAACTCTTGTAGATAAGCTCGCAATAGAAGAACCTCCAGTTTTGGAGTTGAAAGCACTACCTATTCACCTCTAGCATGCCTTCTCGAGAGAGAATAATACATTACTCGTCATTGTGGCAGCCGACTTGGTAGAATGGTAGGTTGAAACTCTTGTGTCTGTGTTGAGGCATTTCAAAAGGAAAATTGGGTGGACCATTCTGACATTATTGGGATCCCTCCAGGAATATGGACTTACAAAATTCAATTGGAGAAAGAATTGTGTCTCGATCATATACCACCAGCGCAAACTTAACCGACTAATGCAAGAGGTGTTGAAGAAGGAAATTATTAAGCAGTTGGATAGAGGTGTTGTCTACCCAATATATGATAGTAAATGGGTAAGTCTAGCACAGTGCATCCCTAAAAAAGGAGGCATGACTGTGGTAGTAAAGGAGCAAAACAGGCTAATCCTCTTAGACCAGTTACAGGCTGGTGTATTTGTATGAATTACTGAAAGCTAAACACATGGACGCTCAAGGATCACTTCCCAATGGCATTCATGGAACAAATGCTAGATATGTTGGCAAGAAGGGGTTGGTACTGCTTTTTGAATGGTTATTTAGGATACAACCAAATTTCTATTGCCCCTCATGATCAAGAGAAGACTACATTCACCTGTCCTTATGGGACATTTGCTTTCAGGCTCGTGCCATTCGGGTCGTGCAATGTTTCCATCACCTTCAGAGGTATATGATGTCTATTTTCTTTGATATGGTTAAAGACACCTTGGAAGTATTTATGGTATGATTTTTCAGTCGTTGGTAATGCATTTGAGGATTATTTGGCTAATCTTAGCAAAGCCTTACAACAACGCGAGGAAGCAAATCTTGTGTTGAATTTGGAAAAATGCCGGCATTGCTTTCGATCACAAGATATCTAAGAAAGGCATAGAAGCTGATAGAACCAAGATTGAAGTTATTGGGTAGTTTCCCCTACCGATCTCGGTGAAAGGAGTACGAAGTTTCCTAGGCTATGTAGGCTTTTAAGGAGGTTCATGAAGGACTTCTCCAAAATTGCCAATCCATTGTGTCAATTGTTAGAGAAGGATGCTAAATTCATCTTTAATGATGCTTGTGTGAAGGCATTCAAATTCCTTAAAGAGAAGTTAGTGGCTGCACCTATAATTATTGCTTTAGATTGGCCAAAACCATTTGAAGTGATGTGTAACATGATGAGTTGGTAATTTACCAACTTATCTAGCTCTTAAGCACAAGTTAGCACTTTGTTTAATGCAATTTAGAAGTATTTTATACCTTTATTCTCTTATGTGAAGACATTTCTTTGAAATAAAGTTGATGGAGGATTTGAACTTAAAGCAATCTGCTTGAGGAACGACAAGCGACATGCATGCTGCAAGTTAGCACCTGCGTCTAGCAGGTGCCACACAGGAAGAACAGGAAGTTTACTAGTAATAGAACTATGTGCCGCAAATCATAACCTGTGGTCAAGTGCTGGTGAAAGAAGACTGCCTTGGATTTGCGTTACACACGCGTGCCATAAGTCCGCACCTGAGAAACACAAGTACCAATGTAAGTAAGCCGAGCTTCCTCTGAAGGGAAAAATCATTCATAAGACAAGTACGTACTTGGAAAGCTTTCAAGGGCGTTTTGGAGATTTGTGTAAGGAATAATATGTAGTTTTTTTCTTTATTGGACGGGAGGAGAGATATTAACAAATATAGAGAATATTGTAGAGTAGAGAGTACAATTTCCTATCTTCTTCTTCTTCCTACTGAAAACGCCATTATTAAAGTCACAAAGCTTGAAATTGATTTTAATTGCTTATGATAAGTGGTCTTGAGGAATTCCTCTTTGGTATAATTTCTCTTTTCCTAATTATGAGCAGCTAATTTCTCTTCTAGGGGTATGTATAAATGATGAGTGTTTAGAATTAATTGGGTATTGACTACTTGATCTTAGAATTAATTATAATGTATGGATCCATTAATTTCTTTGAGTCATGAGCTGAATATTAATGGTTGCAAGTATTAATTGAATTCTCTAATTTTTCTTTTTCTTGAGAAGGTGAAGTGAAGTTGGGTAAGACTTCAATAGCGAGGATTTGGAGCTTTTATCCAATGGTTAGAGCTAGAAATAGTTTATGCCTGATTCAAGCTTCATTTAAGGGCTAGAGCTAGAAATAGTTCATGCCCACTCAAGCAATGTTTGGCTGTTTTATGGATCTTGATTTTGGGGTTTGAGAAAACCCAAAATATACACACTATTTTGGTTGAGAAACTTAGAGTGTAGCTGAAACCAAAGCTATCCATGCACCAATTGATTCTACGGCTTTTAGTTAATACCTATCAAGTCAATATCCCATTGAATATACACCCCTAGTATCTTAATCTTGTCAACAACAATTATGTTACTTTGTTGTGATTGCAAATTTCAATTCATACTTATTCAAACCACTTCCCCCAATTTTACTTTATGTTTACACCTTACACTTTTTTTTGAATTAATTCACAACTTTGAGTAAATCTAGCCTCCATTCTCTATGAAAAATCAACCCTGACTCTTTTTGGGCACTTGTTTTGCAAATGACCATAGCCACCTCCTTCATTGGAGAGTCATTTTGGACGTTATAAAAAATGGCATTGTTGCCGGGATTGAAAATTAATTGCCATTTTTTTGTTGTTGATTCATATCTCCATTGTTTTCTTGTTTTTTATTTTACGTTGTTTTTTGCTCTTATTGGTTGAAAAATATAGAGGATGAGTCACGCTAGTTCTAACGGTAGTATTGATAGATTCATGGATGATGAAGATGAGCCGGTAGCTCATAGTATGGCTAGTGCTATTCATCTACCTCCAACGGTAGGGAATGAGATGTTTCATGTTACTAGCACCATGCTACACCTCATACATATGAAAGGGTTGTTTGGTGGCCTTTCAAGTGAAGATGCCAATTGGCATATAAGGAATTTCGTTGAAATTTGCCAGCCATTCATATCACGAACATTAGCCAAGAATCTATTCGACTAAGATTGTTCCCATTCTCTCAAGGGAGACGCTACATCTTGGTTGGAGGAGCTATCTCTAGGTTCTATAACTTCATGGAATGAGTTAATCAAGGCATTACTAGATCAATTCATTCCACCCTCTAGAATATTGTAATTGCATTATGAATCACAAACTTCTGACAACTTCTAGGAGAGCCATTACATGAGGTGTGGTTGAGATTTAAGAAGAAGGTGGTCATGTGTTCTAATCATGGATCACTGGATGGAGTGCTCTTGCAAATCTTCTATTGTGCACTTGATTCCATTAACAAGTTTGTGGCAAGCAATTTAGCCAGTGGTTTACTGATGGATCAAACTTTTGGACTTGCAAAGGCCCTCTTGGACAGAATGACCAAGATGAACTGAGCTTGCATACAATGGATACCAAGGTGTCCCCAAGTGTTACCTCCAACCTAGTGACTAATGAGATAAGGAGAAAGGAGGAAGAGAGAGATGATACCTTAGCAAAGATGATGACTCAAATAGAGTTACTGGCTAAGCACATGATAGGCTCCGGAGCCAAGAATGTGAATGCTATTGGAGCTCAAGGAAAAAACTCCCTTGAGGATGATGCTCCATATGCTATGTGCAAGAAGAATGTCATTACATATCGAACTAAGTGGCGGGTTCTCGCCACGGGTACCAAGGTGCCAACCAAGGCCCTTGGTTTCCTCAGGAGGGAAAACAAGGTTGGAAAGACCGAGAAGGTCAATGGAGAGACAGAGATTGGTAATGGAGAGACTGTGATCATGAAAGAGAAGGTGATCGATATAATCATCGCAACTCAAATCCATATGTACCCTCTCTTAAGACTGATGCAACTTCAATTCAAGGAAGTGTTAGTGACCCCGCTAGCTCAAAGATCGAGAAAATGCTGGCCCAAATATTGGAAAGAGTAGAATCTACCGACAATAGGATTAAATAGTTGAAAGATGAGGTGTCCAACCCCACTCAAATCGTGAGTTCCCATTCGGCATCGATCAAGCATCTTGAGGTCCAAATAAATTATTTGTCTTCTCAAATGAATCCTCACAAGAAAGGTATATTTCCTAGTGACACTCTTCCTAATCCAAAGAATGACGGCCATTGTATGGCAGTTTTCACTAGAAGTGGGAAAATACTTTAGTGTATGAGTGATACACCCAATAATGTTGTTCGTAAAAATAAAAGTGGTGAGAAGTCAAAGTATGGGATGGAGCTGAGTGCACCCATGTTAATTGATGATGAAAATATAGTGGAGGACAGAAAGGTAGATACTCCTTCTCGTGTTATGATAGATGGGGGAGTTAAGAGGGATCAAATTGTTAAAGGCCATATGCCTAAGTGTCCACCTACCTATCCCTGACGGAGAATGAAAAATAAAGAGGACAATTAATTCAAAAAGTTTGTTGATTTGTTTAGTAAATTATCCATGAACATTCTGTTGGTTGATGATTTTTTGCAAATGTCAGGGTACACCAAATTTATGAAAGAGCTGCTAAAGAAGAAAAAGGTTGTTGATGTACGCAAGGTGGAGGTATCAAATCATTATAATGCAATCATAGAAAGCAACATGGATCCAAAGAGAGAAGACCTAGGGGCTTTTACCATCCCATGCACCATTGGGGTGTATCTATTCAACAAAGTCTTGTGTAACCTTGGGGCAAGCATCAATTTGGTGCCCCTTGTAATATTCAAGAAGGTGGGTTTAGGAGGTCCTAAGCCTACTCAATGAGGTGACTCATGGTTGATAGATCAAGCGTCCGATGGAGATATTATTTAATGTATTGGTAAAGGTTGACAAGTTTATCCTCCTGGCAGATTTTATAGTGTTGGATTGTGATATGGACCTCGAGGTTCCTATCATCTTAGGGTGCTCATTCTTAGCCACTGACCGAGCATTAGTAGATGTTGAGTTGGGGGAACTCAAGTTTCGAGTTGGCAGTGATGAGGTCATATTCAATGTGTGTAAATCAATGAAGCTATCGAATGAATGTCGAGTTGTGTCAATAATTAATATAAGGGACGAGCTGGTTAAGGTCCCTTATGATGAGGTCAAACCCCTGGATCCTTGTTGAACTTGGAGGTAATATCGTCGAGCTGTGATGTTAAATCAAGCACTTTTTAAAAGGAACCCAAGTATTCTTTTCAATTGTTTTTACTTCACCCTTTGTTGTCTTTGGTTGTTCCAGGAATGCATGAGGTTTGAGATGTGGAAAAAGTTTGAAAAAGCCAAAACGAGGCACATGCACCAGACTTGTGATACACAGGTGCCACATTGCATCATGCAGGTGTAGTGCATGCATCAGCCAAAATACCTGGAAGAAAACTTTTCAATGTTGTGCACCTTTATGCCATCTACAAAACACAGGTACGAATTTACCGCACGCATGCGCAACATAGATCTAGATCGATGCACAGACAAGAAATTTATGATATCTTCCTACCTATTCTCAACATGCGTGTCGCAAGTTGTCACATACGACCACATGTGCTCATGCAGGAGCAGGTATATGCATTTAAACCTTGACTGACCCATTTGACAAAACTCAACCTGGCTTTGACCAGCAAATTTTTCATCTTCTAAACCCTATATTCTTCCCCATTTCACCATTACAACTTCTCTAAACTTCCTTCACCCAAATCACAAATCTTCCTACACTCCATACATTTTTCTCCACACTTTTCTCTCTTACACCAACGCACCATCGTTGTCAAAGCCGTTGTTGGAGGACCTTCATCGTTGAACTTATCCAAGCTCTAATTTTCACCCTCACCCACTTTAATACATTCACTTGTAGTATGGTCCCTTGTTAAAATCATATATTCTTTATGTTACGAGAGCATTGTGGCTTAAACTTGATAGTTGAAATCCCCCATTCCCTATTATGCTTCATATTTGTGTTTTAGAAGTGAAATTTTGGGGTATTGTATTGATTTGAAATTGCGCCTCTTAGATGATTACTGCTTTACATGAAGGAAGACTGCCTTGGACTTGCGTTGCACACGTGTGTCAGAAGTCTTCACTTGCAAAATGCAAGTTCCAACGCAAGTAAGTCGAGCTTCCTCCGAAGGGCAAATTGGTCCAGAAGACAAATATGCACTGAGAAGCTTCCAAGGGTGTTTTAGGGATTTGTGCAAGCAATAATATGTAAATTTTTACTTTATATGGAAGGAAGGAGAGATATTGACAACGATAGAGAATATTGTAGAGTAGAGAACACAATTTTCTATCTTCTTCTTCTTCCTAGTGAAAACACCATTGTTGATGTTACAAAGATTGGAATTGATTTTAATTACTTATGATGAATGGTTTTTGTCACGACTTAAGTCTACACTCTGGACGCGATACGGTACTTAAAACCATGAATGGCTCCACGCTAACTTATGGCATAGCATGATTCGACATGATTGATAATTAACATGAATACTGAGCGAAAGCACAACTGAATACTAACATACTAAATATAAATACTAAAAGTAACCAAGATAAACGGAAGTAACTGAATACTACAACCGTGTTTGAAAAGCCTCTACTAGAGATGAGATGCTGGGACAAGTCCCCGGCTAACTCCAAAGTCTAGAAAACTTAAATAAAATTGCCAAATGGAAAGAAATGCTCCTGTGCTCAGAAGATGAGGACTCACTGAAAAGGCACTGTCGCACTGAATTTGAAGGGGAGACTAACAACGTTGCTGAGCTTGGGTGCCTGAGATTATATCATAAAACGATATAACATAGGAGGTATGCGTCAGTACTTTGAATGTACTGAGTATGTGAGATATCAAATAAAATATAAAATATTGATAGTTCACAAGTTATACTGCTACAAAGTACAACAATTGCATAACTCATAAGTACTGAAGGGTCTTGTAAATTAGGCAAACTACTGTAAGAACTGATAAATTTGAAAATGGATGACAAACATATTTGAAATTTGTAAGACTGGACTGAACTAGACTATGATATATTGTGGAATGCCTGTTAACCGACATATAACCACGTGAGCTAGACATGGAGTTTGATGTTTAGTCCTCATTGATAGGGCCCACCGCACCTTTCTAGGATACAGTTACTAGGCTATGTGATCACTAACTGTAAAATCCATTCGGATTAAATCCTAAGATGGAATGTATTTCTGGAAACCTGGGTATGCTGAACCCCATCCCACTCGGTGTTAAGTACTACTCCCATCTGATGAAAATATATATATATACACACACACACTAAATTGTACTAATAGCTCAATGGTGTCCTAAGGTTAAGTCAGAACCACTTATCTGAAAGTGTTCCGAGAGCCTAAAGTACTTGATAATTAAGAAATACAAAGTTTACTGATAGACTGATAAGGATATGAATTGATCAGCTAACCTTTCTAGAGACTATTAAGTATATCCCTAATATGAAAATACTAAATTTAAATTGAAATATACATGATAAAAATTACACTCAGACAACAAACCGTGGAACAATAGCAATTTAGGCTATCTTTTATATCATGCAAAGTTCTACCTAAAAATCATGCTAAAACTAGGGCTAGAAGCCATACTATAAAATTTAATTCAATAATGTGGAGATCACATGCTAGTGTTATAGAAACTTGTATAAAGTGACTGAAATCTAAGAAACATTCATAATTTGTCTGAAAAGCCCTAACTTATGATTCTTGTAGAGCTAGGATGGAGAAGGTTCCTGAAGATAAAAATTTGGGCATAAGGATGAAATAATCCTCTTGTTGAATCCCTACATATATCTGGAGAAGAAATCCTATAGAAAAAGCTTGAAATTCTTAGATAAAGTAGGAGCCCTAGTTCTTGGCTTGAGAGAAAAGCATTGAGTTCTACGAAATGATGCTCTGAAAGTTTGAGTGGAGAATGAGGGAGGAGAATCATTTACCCCTCTAAATCCTTTGAAATTATTCCCAAAATGATATAGTTTAGGGATTAAAAAAGCATAAATATATGAGACTACCCCTGGGAAGATATTCAAAAATTTGAAATTTTTGGGTCACTACGTGTCTAACGGGACAGGTGACAGTCCGTCGCAAGCCTAACAATCCGTCGTCCCCACCGTCAGACTTAAATAGGAAGGCCCAAAACTTTTCCCCAAGTGATGGTCAGGGTAATGGTTTGCCACTTACCTGATGGACCGTTGTCCAATCTGTCGACCTTAAACAGAGGGCCTGAAAATCTTGGCCTAGGTGATGGTTGCCGTGATGGGCCATCACTTGCTTGGCGGTTCATTGCCATCTCTGTCTCCCTCAAGCTGAAGGGGAAATCTTGACGGGATCAGTGATGGTCCATGTCTGGTTGACGACCATCAAATCTACCATCAGAGGTGTGACGGGCTGTCACA
Source organism: Datura stramonium (assembly GCA_018107945.1). Classification (NCBI taxonomy): domain Eukaryota; kingdom Viridiplantae; phylum Streptophyta; class Magnoliopsida; order Solanales; family Solanaceae; genus Datura; species Datura stramonium. The sequence goes on from JACEIK010004903.1 coordinate 98,031, forward strand.
CCCTCCGTCACCCCGGCACTGTGTATGAAACTTCTATCCTTTTGGTACAAGTATTCACTCCGAGATCTGAGGTGTTACAATACCTCCCCTTGAGAACATTCGTCCTCCAATAAAGGCTAACTAGGCTAAACAGACTGGGAAAGAGTTGAAAATTCTAAACTGAAAAGCTAAAGAATGAAAATTGATGAAGTGACTGACCCCGAGATGAGATACATTGCTGAACTGAATTCATGAATTATACACACATGTTAAGACATGAAAGGAACTGATAGACATGAACTTGACATGAAACTGAATAGAGCCTAAGGAGAAAACTGGTACTTGATGCTGAAATTGAGCTAAAAAGATAAAGGTGAGTGTATTTAGCCATCATATCTTCTTCGACTTCCCATGTAGCTCCCTCAACTAGCTAGTTTTTCCACAAAACCTTCACCGAATCTACCACTTTATTCCTCATTGTACGAACCTGATGGTACAAAATCTGAACTAGAACCTTTTCGTAAGAAAGACTATCTGATAAGGGGCATATTTATATGCCAAATCGATACTCAAATGTATAGCTTTTGTCTTGTTTGTCTATTAATGTGTGTACATTCTCATGTAAATTGTACGGAAGTGTGAATTTATACTAACCAACATGATTAGTGTTGTTTTGTAGGAAAAACATGCTTTTGTTGAAGAAAAATGACATGTTGGAAGAAATCAAGAGGAACTCGAACGAGCAAGTGAAACGTTGGTGAAGCCAAGGATCACATGGGCTCAAGATGGAGCCGACATCATATCGCTGATGCACTTTGCCTCGGGATGGAAAATTCAAATAAATTTCAATGAGGGTCCGCGATCAGGCCGTGCCACGTTGGGGAGTGAATTCTGCATTTTGCATTTCCAGAGAGGGTCCGCGATTGCACTGTGACACGCTGGCGAGCTCCCGCGATGCACGCCGTGGCTACGTTGGTAGCAATTACTCGCGGGACACTCAGAGGGCTTCACAGCAGAATTGTGTCACGAGGCAGGCTCATGATGTACGTGACACGCTGCTCATATTCAAAATTTATCCTGTATAAATAGAAATACTTAGGGGCATTTCTAATTATTCTGACTTGGTGGAGCAAGAACGGGGGTTGCTGGTGCAGTTTTGAGGACGAAATTCTTAGGGTTTTTCTCTATCTCTTTCTTCTTCCTTTCAATTGCTTGTATGATTAACACTTGTTTAATGATGTTTAATCCACAAATGAGTGGCTAATCCTTCTTGCTGAGGTTATGAACTTTGGGTTGAAAATGTAATTATTGATTGCTGGTTTGTTTTCTCTTTTCTTCCATGGTTGTTCTATTTAATTCTTGTTCTTACTACATTAATGTCTCGCCAATGTTAGTGTAAATCCAAAAAGTCCGGACTCTACCTGAGAGGGCAAGAAATTGAAAGTTGTGGAATTAATAGGATATGATCTGTTCTTTGTTTGGGAAAATTGGGAATTGCTTTACCTTCGGGATAGAAATATAACCGAAAGTCGATTAGTCATGTGTGACTGGTTTTGTAGCTAGAACTTGAATTCCTTCTATCATGAAAATGTAGGTGGAAGGTTCATGATTCTTAAGTTAAGCCAGCTACGAGAGTTTTAACTATAGGCATTAGTTCCGGATTTCAGTAACCGGAGGAAAAGACAAAGTCTAATGATAATGATAGCGTTCATTTCCTTCACATGTCTTTCGTAGCCTCAAGTGTGATGCCCCTTAACTCATAGTTAAGACTCAATTGGCACTAGTTTATTTAGTATAAAAAAATTATATTCTCAAAAACAAATAATTTTTCTTTACCTCGTTGTCTTCACCGTTGTAGTGGTAGTAAAATTAACATCTCGAAAGGTCCAATTTCATTCTGTCTCCCCGTGGGTTCGATATCTTGCCTAAAAAGAGCCACTGTATTGATGGTATGACCCGCACACTTGCGGGCTCACTGCTTTTAAGTGCCAAGTGCTGGGAATAGGCAATTGGTGAAATTTTCATTTTTACTTTGATTTTAAGTGTTAGTTTGCTATTTCAATATTTTTGATTGTTGACAACTTGGTCTTAGCCTCGTATTTTGCAGAAAACAGACCCTGCTGAACACCGGCAAGAGACAAAGGTTTGGTGGATCCATCCTTAGAGCCGGAACGACAATTTCATCGTCAACGGAGAGAAGCTCTTAGAGAGAAAGTTGCAGCGTTCAGACAAACTATCATGGAGCAACTACAGAATCACCAATAGTGCAGCAGATTAGTTCCCGAGAAATTAAAGGCCAGGCCGGCCTGCGATGTGGGCAATCCCATATGCTAGCAATGTTACATCTAGAATTCACAAACCTGAGCCAGGAGGGAGGTTCGAGCTGAAACAGAATATGGTGCAGCTTGTTGCACAAGCGGGCGCTTGATGTGTCTCCTCACGAGGACCCACAACAACATCTTCAGACTTTTCTCGAGGCGGACACTTACATCCCCGCTGGAGTGTCAACAGATTGCGTCCGGCTTCACACTTCTTTTCTCCCTACTTTCACTTTTGGGAGATGCTAAGAGGTGCTGAAATGGAGCCACCAAACTCTATCACCTCAAGGGATGATCTCGCAAAGAAGTTCTTGATCCGATTCTTTCCTCCGGTAAAATGTGCCAAGGCTTGAATTCAAATTCTAAGTTTTAAATAAAGGGAAGGAGAGAACCTGTATCAAGGTTTGGAGAGATTTAAATCATTGTTGAGGGACTGTCCTCATCACTATCAGGTCGAATGGATGTGCTGGTGCACACTTTTAGAGGTCGGAACCCCACACTAAAATTTTGCTGGATCTGGCAACCGGGGGCAAGCTTAGAAAAGACTTATGAAGAACTGTATATTTTGCTTAATCGTATTTCGCAGGGAAATCCGGAGTGGAATGCGGACTCTTCAAGGGGAGGAGCAAGGAAAGCAGCTGAGTCTTGGAAGTGGATGGGCCATGCCTATCGCCTACGTATAGCCGCTGCGTAATCAATTGAACACTCCACTTGGCAACATGAACTTGAGCCAGTCTCAAGCCCCAGTTAATTCAGTGCAGCAGATTTGGTGTGAAGTGTGCGGATAATGAACACTCAGTTGAGTGTTGTGGAGCAAATCCAGACTCTCGGTGAACTTTGCTCTGAATGCACAAAGGAACACCACCAATAAATATGGGAGTAGCTACAATCTGACCGGAGGAATCACCCAATTTCTTGGGGTAGCAACAACCATCAAGGGCAGAGTTCGAGTCAGGGGATGCAGATTAATCAAGGAGGGCCACAGAACTATCAAGCACAATACAGGAATAACAATGCCCCTCCTCCACCACCATCACCCAGCGTTGAGGAGATGTTCAAGTAGCTGATAGCTAGTCAAGCTCAATTGCAGGCTGACCATGTCAAATTGGCAGCCGATGTTAAAAATATTCAGCTGGCTATCAAGGCAATCGAGTATCAATTTTGGGCAATTTGCCGGAGCCCTAACACCAGGCCTAGAGGAGGACTCCTGAAGACACTGCATCCCAACCCTGCCAGTCAATGCAAAGGACTACGAGGAGTGGCTTGCAGTTGAAGGAGGTGGAACCTGAAAGACCCACCTCCAATACCGGGAGTTGCAGAAGGCGGAGAGGGAGCAGAATGATGAGAGGGGGAAACACAAGGATGCTGAACCAGACAAGACTTCCACCCCCGTTCCTCAACGATTAAAGAAGCACAAGGAGGAGGCGTGCTTCAAGAAGTTCATGGAGGTGCTCAAACAGGTACACATTAACTTACTCTGTTGATGTTTTGGCAGGAGGCCCAAATATGCAAAGTACATAAAAGGCATCGTGGCGAACAAAAGCAAAGCTTACCGAATATGCTACTTGGGTGGCCCTTACAGAGGAGTGCACTTCCCGGATACAAACCGCTGCCCACAAAGCCCAAAGATCCCGGAGCTTCACAATTCAATTGACAATCGGGCAAAGTAACCGAGCTGCGGTTTATGTGATTTGGGAGCGAGCATTAACTTGATGCCAACTTCTATTCATAGCTAGGTCTAGGAAGCCCTAGACCTACAACAGTGGTTTTGCAGCTTGCAGATCGTTCCTTAGCAAGGCCAGACAGTATTGTGGAGGACGTGCTAGTGCAAGTCGGCTCCTTAATCTTCCCGGTGGATTTTGTTGTGTGGACTTGAGCTAGACTGAAGTCCTATTTATTTTGGGACGACTTTTCTGGGCAACCGAGCGTTTACAGATGTAGCTACAGGGCAGCTAACGATGCGAGCACACGACAAAGTGGAGGCTTGATGTGTACAAGGCCACCAAATTCCTGGTCAGACGAAGAACTCGTTGATCACCCGGCTTGAGCAACTGAAAGTGCTCAAGGCATTGAACAACGAACTAAAAAGGAGAGCCCCCGATAGAGGTAGAAGCTTGATGAGGGTGGGGACGTCGTGAGAAAACGTCCGCACTTAGGGGCAGAATGATCTCAAATGACGTCGAGCCGAGACGGTAAACCAGGCGCTGCACGGGAGGCAACCCGTGAAATGTAATTGTAACCAGACATAGAAAAAGAAGAAAAGATTTTCATTTTTGTATTTTATATTTTTGTAGAATAGGAGTGTAAATAGAAAAATAAAATATTATTGTTTCTCCAACTTGGAAATTCTTAACCGATTTCATGTGATAAGATGTTGTACAAAGTTGAACGGAGGAAAAAAATGCAAAGGAATGCAAAAAAAAGGGAAAACGAGGTAAGAAAAAATTTATTTTTAAAGTGGCAAAATGCGCTGAGTCAAGGCGATGGCGCCGTGTCACGGAGGAGGGCCAAAATTCCAGATTTTGTTTTCATCGTGTCACGGAGGGCAGCCCGTTACCCTCCGTGACACGCTGACGTGTTAATCGCGGTCACACCGGGTCACCAGCGACCCGCGATTTTCCCACTTTTTAAATCCCAAAACCCCCTCATTTCTCCTATTTTCCTCCTACCCTCCGCGATAATACCCCCAAAATCCTCCCCTCAACGCGTGTCACGGCGTAAGGACTACACTTTCTCAACTTTTCTTCGTCATACTCGAATCAAAGGTATGTTCTTGAACGCAACTTCAATTTTTAGCTAAAATTTCAATTTTTAGCATATGTTTAGAAGAATCCATGCCCATGACATTAAATTGTTTCTTAAATGCATTTGGGTTGTTGTTAATTCTTGTTCGTAGTATCGTTGTGATCATATGAACTCGTTAATTGCGCTGTTTAATGAATTTTGTGCTAGATTGTGGGTAGGGTTGGATTGTGAAGTTGAAAAGTTGAAGCAAAGTAGGAATTGTTGAAAAATTGTGGGTTGTGTATGTTGGGTGAATTGTATTATGTATGCTTATCGTGTATGCTAATAAACAATGCAATTCTTGGGTAAATTGGGTGAAACTCCAAAAACTCATCGAATTACATGAAAATCGGGGAATTGCTTAGTTTGAGTTGTGGAGTATTTTTATTTTTCTTGTGTTCTTTTAGCTGAATGCCATGTAATGAAAATGAGAATGATAGTATGTTGGAATTAGAGGTACGAAGTCTTATAGTATATAGAGGTGATACTGTGGAATTTTAAGAAGGCACGAGGCGATTTTGTTTGTGCTTTTCTTTGTTTGTTGTTCTAGATTTTGTATCTTTTGTAAAATATAGAATAAATGTGTTCTTGCCACATTCATAATGAGCTAGAGACTAAGTGTGGGGCAGGCTGAGCCAAAACCCAACCTTAGTCAAAAGCTAAGTTTAATTCAACTAACATTGTTACTGTCTGCTTTCTTTGGATGTGAATAATAATCTAGCAGCAGACAGAAAGGAAAGGGCGACTGGAAACATCAGGCGCCGGAGAAAAAGATTGAGACTCTGGGAGCAAGAAGGCCTCAAAGAGGCACCGGGTAGTTCTTAATGCGCCAGCGCCGCCAATATGGAACACGGTGGGTGACTGGAAGAGGGAAGAAGTGGTACACCAAGCACAAAGAGAACAACATTTCGAGGAACATATTGCACGGAACCATTGGCACAAGAAAGTTCCCACGGATGGTGCAAAGGATTGATGCTGCCGGGCTACGTTTCATTTTCAATCTAGCCCAAGGAGTGCAACTCTGCACCTGATCCAGGAATTCTATGCCAATTGGAACCCGGGACATTGAGGAGTCACACCATCAAGATAAGGGGCCAAATCGCCACACCGAGCCTCTTACCAATTAATGCCATCCTAGGGGCGCAAAATACAGACAAACTGCATTCCTGATAGCTGAACATCACTCCACCTTATGCGGATATCAGACGCACATTATGTGGAGCCCGGTCCACAGACGTTGGAGCATGCACAAGGAGAGGGGCTACTACCGTACGCCCCTATGCATGATGAATGTAGCTTAATATGGCTTAAGATCGTTTGCTCCTGGTTGATTCCGGGGTACATGATGACGATGTGACTCCGAGATCGTGTATGTTTGGTATGTTTCCTTATGAAAGGGCCGGAGATCAATGTTGGGGCGGTGATCATCCGCCATGAAGAGGGCCCGACTGCACAAGGGCACAGGCATGATTCGGCGGCTGCCGACGACGTTCCCCGAGAGGCCTTGAGGTCGAGGAGGAGGCCCTAGATTACATTCTGCAGATGGAGCGGTGTGCCATTGATGTCATTAAAACAAAGGCACCCGACACTACGCATGGGCCTGCTTCACATCGCCGAAATGCACATGCTCGGGACTATCAATATATGTCCCGCATGTTCGGGATGCAGATGCCCGCCTACGCATAGGCGGGAGACTGGCAACGGAGGACGAGCTTTTCGTGGCAGTTCGACTTAGATTACCCATTAGGCGAGAACGCCTGTGGCGCTATGTACCGAGTGGGCCCAGCCTTTGTGGAGCATACAGATGATGACGTCCCCACGGGACGAGGAGACAACAGAGGATTCCGACGTTGAGTCGGAGGAGGATGACGGCGGAGACTCGGAGATGGGGGATGAGGCGCGTGACTCCGATGAGGAAGTGGAATACTTTGACTGATCGGGAGTTTCACAACCACCTTTTGTTTGTACTGTATGAACACCGGGACGTGTTCGCGATTTAAGTGTGGGGTGGGAGTAGTTAGTTAGGTGCTGAATTTGCCTTTTGTGTATATCATCGCATGTTTCTGCCTTGTTGTCGCATTTGTTTGAATTTGACTCTTTTATGTGTATGTTCATTGATGTAAATATTATTGTGAAACTGTTGTTGTGTGCTGTGGAATTTTGTTAGCCAAGATAAATAGTCTTGCCGAAATCATCGATAATTTTTTTTTTTAAATTTTTCAGAATTATATTTCTTTTGGGGTTTCTCGGAGTTTGTTTTCGGGTTCTTTTGCCGAGAAGAGTCCTACTGAACCGGTCGTAAATAGCGACCCTTCTCTATGATGGATGACACGACCGTCTGCTAAGGGAAAGGTAGTCATAGAGAAGCTCTTCTTTTATTTTGTCTTTTAAATTTTTTTCTTTGTTATTTTTAGTTGGACTGCTGGTTGTATCCTACGCATGTTGCTATTCTATGGCTCCGACATCCTTGTTGCGTGTTGTACATAATAATTATATAGCAAAGATGATTCATAGAAAGCATGCAATTTTGTTTGTACATATGTAAGACACTTATGCCGTAGAATTCGATTCGGTGATTGAGGCTTAATTTTGAATTTTGTAATTAGCTGATTAAAGAATCTGTGAAGTCATCTGAGTTGAGCATGTGCATCGAGTGTAAAGTGAGAAATTGTCCTTCCATGCTATTGTTGATTGTCTAGGGAACTTGCCTGTCGTGTGTACGTAAATGAAATGAAGGAAGTGTGGTGTAGGAAAGGATGTGAGGCGTTTCTTTGTCAACTAAAAGTTTTCTTGTTTTTCTTTTCATATCTACCTTGAAGATTAAACCCTAGTCAGCCTGAGCCTTTTAGTTTGATAAATTTTTCTTTTCTGATTTTCCTTTGTCGAAAAAGGGTGTGAACCAAGTGAACTCCCTTCTTTTCATGGTCCTTAGACCAAAGTCGAAGCTCTTAAGCGCTCATGAAATGAACAATTCTCCTATGGTGTCAAGGAGCTGAAGTGGTAAAAGAAAAGAAAAGTGATGAAAGAGAAAAGAGAGAAAGAAAAAAAGGGAGTTGAGGGGTGAAATGGCCGCATTTGAAGGAAAGGAAGTTGCTTAACTCAACTTTCTTCGTTAGTCTCGTGTGTTAAAGAAATGGGTGTGATAAGTAAGGAGGATAAATCCCGAGATGAGGAAGAGGGAAGAAAATATTTTTGGAATTTGATGGATGTGTGAGTGTCGCTTAAGGAAGCTAGTTACTATTATTAATAGCCCAAGATATACTAGTTCCTGGGTAGCTTACATTACAACCTCGTTAAGTCCTACGTGATCTTACATCACGCATCCATATATTAGTGAGTAAAACACTAGAGGCAAGCTTATGGGTCATGACACAATGCATGTGAATTCTTTTGGGAGAGTGAGCTGAAAAGTGTGTGCATATATATACCCCATGAATTTCCTTTGTGTCTGCGTGATTAAAAGTCAGGAATCTCTTCTTGTGAGGCACATGTTTGATGATAGAATAAATTCGTGTTGGATATCTTGGTCAGCTAATATGCATGAGTTTGCCGATATCGAGAGCTTCCATTCTTGTGCTAAGAGGTCTTGATTCATTAAGTGTCGTTGTAATAACGATACTATGCATGTTTCTCTTGATGATTTGCTTTGAACATAATCGTGTCACCGTAGTTCGATTGTCGAGCCTAAGTAGCCATGATGGGATATCAATTGCATGAGTTAGAGTAAACATTGTTCGAGGACGAACAAGATTTTTTAAGTGTGGGTAGGTGATAAGGGTATATTTATATGCCAACTCGATACTCAAATGTATAACTTTTGTCTTGTTTGTCTATAAATGTGTGTACATTCTCATGTAAATTGTACTGAAGTGTGAATTTATACTAACCAACATGATTAGCGTTGTTTTGTAGGAAAACATGCTTTTGTTGAAGAAAATGACATGTTGGAAGTTGAAATCGAAGAGGAATCCGGGAACGAGCAAGGAAGCTGTGTTGGTGAAGCAAGGATTACAAGGCTCAAGGGCGGAGCTGTGACACGCTGCTATCAGTGGATGCACTCGCCCGGGATGCGAAAAATTCAAATAAATTTCAACGAGGGTCCGCGATCGTGCCGTGCCACGCCGGGAGAGGAATTCTCCGTGATTTTGCATTTCCAGTAGAGGGTCCGCGATTGCACCGTGGCACGTTGGCGAGGCTCCGTGATGCACGCTCTGCCACTTTGGTAGCAATTACCCGGGCGGACAATTTCCGTGAGGCTTCAAGGCTTGCACCGTGTCACGGAGGCAAAGGTTCATGATGCACGCCGTGACACGTTGCTCGTTATTCCGGGAAAAATTTATCCCTAGTATAAATAGAACACTTAGGGGCATTTTTAATTATTCTGACTTGGTGGAGCAAGAACGTTGGGTTACAGCAGCTTTTGAGGACGAAATTCTTTAGGTTTTTCTCTATCTCTTTCTTCCTTTCAATTGCTTGTATGATTAACACTTGTTTAATGATGTTTAATCCACAAATGAGTGGCTAATTCTCCTTCTTGCTGAGGTTATGAACTTTGGGTTGAAATGTAATTATTGATTGCTGGTTTGTTTTCTCTTTTCTTCCATGGTTGTTCTATTTAATTCTTGTTCTTACTACTAATGTCTCGGCCAATATTAGTAAATCCAAAAAGTCTCGGTTTCACCCGAGAGGGCAAGAAATTGGAAAGTTGTGAATTAATAGATATGATATTTTCAATGGAAAATTGAATTGATTTACCTTCGACAGAAATATACCCAAAGTCGTATTAGTCATGTGTGGAACCGGCTAGGTTAGCTAGAACCTGAATTCCTTCATCACGAAAATGTAGGTGGAAGGTTCATGATTCTGTTAAGCAATACGAGAGTTTTAATCCATAGGCATTAGTTCCGACTAGCAACCGGAGGAAAAGATAAACCACGTATATTGATAGTTCGTTTCTTCACATGTTCTTCGTAGCCTCGGCATGCTCTCATCCATAGTTAAGACTCAATTGTATAATTAGCTTAGTTTAGTATAAAAATTATATTCTCAAAAACAAACAATTTTTCTTTACTCTGTTGTCTTCACCGTTGTAGTGGTAGTAAATTAACATCTGAAAGGTTTCACCCCGTATTTCTATTCCTGTGGGTTCGACATTCCGGTTCTTAAAAAGAGCCACTGTATTACTTGTACGACCCGTACACTTGCGGGCTCATCACTATCCTTCACACCAACACTCTCTAAAGGCACAACTAAGGTCGGATCACCAATACATTTATTCAATAGAGACACGTAGAAGACTGGATCCACCGATGCTAACTCTGTAGACAAATCCAACTCATAGGCCACATTGCCAATGCATCTCAGGATTTTGTAAGGGCCAACATACCTAGGACTGAGCTTTCCTTTCTTCCGGAACCTCATCACTCCTTTCATAGGTGAATTTTTAGATATATCCATTCATTCATAGAAAACTCCAACTCTCTTCTCCTTACAATTGCATATGATTTCTTTCTTCTTTGAGCGTTTCTCAGCTATTCCCTGATAACTGAACCTTCTGCATTGCCTCATGTATTGAGTCAGGACCTATTAAGGTAGCTTCACCAACCTCAAACCACCCTATAGGAGTAGTTGTTGTTGTATGCAAACTCGATGAGAGGTAGGTGATCATCCCAAATGCTCTTGAAATCGATCATGAAAGTCCTCAACATATCATCCAGAGTTTGAATAGTCCACTCAGTCTGGCCATCAGTCTATGGGTGGAAAGCTATGTTGAGCTTAACTTGAGTACCAAGTCCCTTCTGAAATGACTTCCAAAAGTGCGAGGTGAACTAAGTACCCTTATCTGAAATGATGGACAAGAGGACTCCATGTAGTCAGACCAACTCTTGGATGTATAGTCTATCATAATCCTCTATTGAATTTGTGGTCTAAACTGGTAGAAAATGTGTTGACTTAGTCATCCGGTCTACAACCACCCAAATTGAGTCATGTAGTCGGCACCTATGAGGTATACCTATAATAAAATCCATGTTCACTTCTTTCCACTTCCAAGTAGGAATGCTAATATCCTGAGTCATACACCCAGGTCTTTGATGTTCAACCTTGACCTGTTGGCAATTTGGACAGTTAGCCACAAATTCTGCAATGTTCTTTTCATGTCATTCCACTAGTGGAATTCCCATAGATCACAATATATCTTGGTGGAACCTGGGTTGATGGAGTACTTGGAGCTATGAGCTTCCATTAGTATCCGTTGCCTCAAATCATCTACATCTGGAACACATAACCCCGCCTTGAGAACAGAGCACATTATCTCCCTCTTTGGAGAATGCTTCCACCTCTTTCTTTAGGAATGCTTCCTTCAACTTAAGTAGGATTGGGTATTCATGTTGCTTTGACTTAACCTCTACCACAAGGGAGGATTCTGACCCATTCTGAACCACAACTCCACCTTAAGCTGAGTCAATCAAACGAACTCCTAACTGAGCCAATCTATGAACATATCTAACTAGTTCTTTCTTATCATCCTCAACAAGTGCAACACTCACCATAGACAACCTGCCGAGGGCATCATCCACTATATTGGCTTTGGCCGGGTGATACAAGACGCTCATGTAATAATCTTTTAACATCTCCAACCACCTTCTCTAACGTAGATTCAGGTCCTTCTGACTAAGCATATACTGTAGGTATTTGTGGTCAGTAAAAATATCCACACGAACCCCATAAAGGTAGTGCCTCTAAATCTTCAAGGAAAATACTACCGCTGCGAACTCAAGATAATGAGTTGGATAGTTCTTCTCATAAGCCTTGAGCTGTCAGGAAACATAAGCAATAACTTTACCACGCTGTATCATAACACATCCAAGGCCAAGTATGGAAGCATCACAATAGACCATGAACCTATCTGAACCTTCTGTTAGAGTCAAAACTGGGGCTATAGTGAGTCGATTCTTCAACTCCTAAAACTTCACCTTCTTTTAAGTTAGTCTGGCCAAAGGAGAGGTAATAGAGGATAATCCTTCTACAAAATGTCTATAGTAACTGGCTAAGCCCAAGAAACTCCTAATGTCTGATGGAGAAGTGGGTCTTAGCCAGTCCTTGACTGCCGCTATCATTTGAGGATCTACATGAATACCCGCACCGGAGACCATAGGACCAAGGAACACCACTGATTTTATCTAGAATTCACACTTGTTCAATTTAACGAACAACTGACTGTCTCTGAGGGTCTGCAAAACTATCCTCAAGTGGTCTGCATGTTACTCCTTCGTTCTAGAGTAGACTAGAATATCATTTATGAAGACAATAACGAACATGTCCAGGTACGACTTGAATACCCTGTTCATCAAATTCATAAAAGTTGTAGGAGCAGTCGTTAGTCCAAAAGACATAACTATGAATTCGTAGTGACCATACCGAGTTCTGAAGGCTGTCTTTGAAATATCACATTCTCTAACTCTAAGCTGATGATAGCCTGATCTGGGGTCAATCTTTAAAAAATAGCTAACTCCTTGGAGTTGGTCGAACAAGTCATCAATCTTGGGTAGAGGATGCTGCTCTTAACTATGACCTTATTCAGCTGACGGTAGGCGATGCACATTACGAGTATAGCGTCCCTTTTTCGCACAAATAAGACTAGGGCACCCCATGGAGTGATGCTAGATCTAATGAAATTTATATCTAAGAGGTCCTTTAGTTATTCTTTTAAATCTTTATGCTCAGTAAGTTCCATCCTATAAGGAGGAACTGAGATAGGCTGGGTATCTGGAAGAAGGTATTGCTGAAGTCTATTTCCCTCTCAGGAGGGACTCTGGGGAAGATCTTTGAATAACACATCTGGTAACTCATTCACAACTGAAATTTACTGAAGAGTTGGAGTTTCGGAAATAGAATTGGATTTTTCCCAAATTACACCTCGTAAATAAGATATAAAGCAGTCGATGCCAAATATAGAACCCAACCAGGGTTGGGGTCGACTCTCACGAGGAATATGACGAGATCTTGAGTTAATGCATTTAGCTAATACTATCGGCTTACTTATTTCCTATGGGGGAGGGTTTGAAACACAAAATAATAAACAAGAGTAAAGATTAGTAGATGCTTAATTTAATTTTGGTTGTATTCAATCAATAAGTTGACTAGGATTGTGTTTCCTATGACTTCATAACCACAACGCTTTTACACTAGTGATCTATTTCGGTGTTTAGCATGCAATATTGATAAGTTAAATTCACCTAAATGGCTGATCCCCTATCTAGATGATTATCACCATGCAACTTGGTCTGTATACGGGTGTATGCTTAATTAACCCTTACCCTTAATATTGGATTAGCTATTCTCGGACAAGGTCAAGCTATTAGATGAGGGTTGATAGCCTCAAATCTCCGTTGCTAATCCCTTTTCCCATTCATCACCCCCTTGATCTGGTAAGCAAGAATAAGGCAAATTCCAAGGTTTGCAACCGTTAAGAAGCAATTAAAACAAAGGGAAAAACAATACATGCATAAACCCTGTATAAGATTCGCTAAGTATTTTTACCTATGTGTTAATTCATCATAGTTCCCACAATACTAGTTATGGATTTAGCTACTCATGCTTATGTGATCACAATCACAAACTACAGAAGACATCATAATTGAAACTTACAAAGATTCGTAGAAGAAAACCACTTGAATTGAATAAATCACCCAAATCAAAGAACAAAAATCCAAGGTTGTTTTACTCTTCCAAATTCAAGGAAAAAATTACGAATTTTATTTTTTGAACCTTGATGGCCGTCAATAACACTCAAAAATAATGTTCAAAGCTATAAAATTGTGTAACTTGCAAAATAAACCTAAATAAATTATTTATAGACATGAAACAAATCCTTTCCTAAATCAATTAGGATTCTGGTGTCGGCAGGTACCACAATCCATTGGTAGCTTCAACGGATCGTTAGAGTGACCGTTGTTCCAGTTGTTGCTTCCCTTAGATTTGTCTTCTTTCAGCATCTGGCCTCAAACAACGACTCATTATGAGATCCCATGATCCATTGGTATAGTTCATTGTTTCATGGCCTCTTGATCATTGTTTCTGAACATAGAGGTACGAGTACTCAGAACAACCCATCCTTAAAAGGTACGACCCGTCATGTCTGTCCATTGGATGCAACCTGCTCTTGGTCATTCTTCTCTGATTCTTTCCACGACCGAAAATGACGGTCCATTGTAAGTTCACATGATTCGTAGGAACTGTCTATCGTATGAGACTTCAGTTTGACATTCTCTTTGTATCTTCCCATGACCGAGAAGAACGGTCCGTTGTAAGCTAGTACGATCCGTTGATTTCAGTCATTGCTTGGCACTCTACTTAACAAATTCTCTGAATTACGTGCAATGATTGACTAGGATGGCCAATGGTATGGACCAACAGTCTGTAGTTCAACTCTTCTGAGGCATTTTTCTCTGTGTTCTGTCCTTTTTCTCAACTTTTATTCCCGCGGCCCTTTTTACCTGCAAAACTACCAAAACGCGTCATATCCACATAAACCTAGCAGGAAACCTAGGAGATGCATAGCAGTACAAACTCATAAAACGTACAAAATGATTCACCCAATCAACCTCCCTCCTATCGGGTTAAAGCAAAGCTCGATGTGACAACTCATCACTTCTCAACATGACACCATAGGATCAAAAGATGGCACCATATTATCACTACTCAACCAAGCACACATAACTGACATTTCCCTAGACAGCTAGAAATCAACCCATGCAATCACGCGCCCTCACCACAAAGAAGTCCCAGACGCACATATATATACATGATCATGCCAATGTTTATCTTGGGACTGGGAAAGAACTCACTCACGCTCACAAAGAAATTCCAACTGTGCGCATAACCAATATCATAAGCTTGCCTTTACTTTCAATACCTTGATTTTTCAGACGGTTGAACTAGGATCACTATTGGATTTTTTCAGCTTGTAATGTAGGCTCAGGATTGGGTATGGTAAATATGGGAATAGTAACTTAACCATCCTTGGTACTACACTAGCTTTGGCTCCACTTAACCTCTTTTTCACTTCTCTCCCTTTTTCCTTTGCTTTCTTCTTCTTTTGTTTTCTTCTTTTGCAACTACGAGTGCGGTGTTCCTTCTTTTAAGTATTCATTATTTTCAATTTTTTTTCTTTTTACTCTTTTTCTCTTTAACAATTTTTTTTCTTTTTTTTTCATTATGCAAATCGGCGCCCTTTCATTTTCATTGCTCAATTTCATTCCACCCTACTCTTCTTATTCACCCCTATGACAGCCACCCTCAACTTAGGCAATTTGCCTGAGTTAAGGTTCACAGTGTCCAAAAACGGATCGAGGCCAAAATAAGTTCATTATAATCAAAGTAGGAAAGTGAATTGGTTTTAACAAAAAACAGGGTCAATTTAGGCTCAAAATTGGGATCAAAGGATATTTATTTCAATTTGGTAACTCTTTTAAGGCTAAAGTGAACTATTCATCAAAAATGGCCTATGATCCTTTCCTAGTTTCCCATCCTCTACCTCAGTATGACTGACCAGGAAAGTTCTAGATTGACGCACACAGTAGAACTAACTATTAAACTTTTCTCACACAAGCACTTAATTGCATGGCTAAGTTCCAACCACTACTTTTATGCACAGTTTTGACATTAATTATCCTAGCGATACCTATGATGCCATACTGGTCACGCCTCACAGCACAAGTATATTCATACAAAAGCATTTAGGAGGGGTTTCATTTTCACATACATCATAAAATCAGTTCATCAGAGGCTTTGTTTAATTGCTCTTGCGCCTCCTATTTTCTTCCAGTTGACCAACAAAACAAAATAAAACAACAATCCTAAATATGCCGGTTCTACTAGATAAAGAACACTCGAGGGAAAAGATATCCGGCAAGAAAAACCCTCGAGTTATGTTCACAAAAATCAAAATCAAGTACTACCCTACCCCCATCAAAAAATCATGCGGCGTCCTCGACGGATTCAAAAAGTAAAACATGAGAATAGGGACATACCTGGGCATCCTAGATGCCAGTGGTCTGGTCACCGAGGGCTGCTAATGGAACTCTAGAATCCTCAGTAGCTGGAGTCTTAGTCATGGCTCCAGCTTGTGTAGCAGTACATCAGTTGTGGCCTGTGTGTTCTTTGAAGTTGTCCGCGGAGGAGAATTAACTGTGCGCCCACTCTCCTCTAGCACATCTCGCACGCTAGAGCTACCGGCACCTTTAACCCGCTCCATTGTCCCTCTCTCATATGCATCGACCCTGTGTCGACTTTCCTTGAGAGCAGCTTTCAATGCCCGCTTCTACTTCTTTCGCTTTCTTCTTTCCTCATCCTCCACTCCCTCAGCGGGCAGCTTCTGTTTTCCTTTTTCACGCGGGTCTGACTCAAGGTTAAAGAACTGAGGAATCTCTACATCCAAGTCCTCATCTATCATTGACAAAGCCTGCAGTGGTAAAAGTGGAGTAGGTATGGATGAAAACTTTAGCACTCAGGCTCTCAACGCTGCTAGCTCTCTCTCTCTATTGTGTCCCTATCTCGGGTCTGAGCATCAGACTAGAACTGGTTGAGGCATACCTCAAAACCATCCAGCCACATATGTAACCCCCGTGCTGCATCTTCTATTTCTTTTTTAACCCACGACTTAACTTGCTCAATCAACATGTCAATCTTGTGCTCTGCAATTTTCAGTCTCTTGGCCATTTTTCTCATGTAACTTTCTGGGACCAACAAGTATCCAGTGGGAATGGACTGGGCTGTGCTTCCTGATGGAATAGAAGTGGTCACTGCGGCATCATCGACTCGAGTGGAAGGAAGCTCTATGGTATGCTCAACCTGGCCAGAAGTGTCACCCTGCTCACCTCCTCTCGGTGTAGTCTCACTCAATCTGGGTCCACCAAATGGGACTCGGACCCTGGACATCGGATTCAAGTCATTTTTAATCAATGTTATGTCTACCGTCCTGATGTTTGTAATCATATGATCGATATTGGGAATGGAATTGTAGTGTGTACTTTGACTGTCGCTCCCGAATTTCTGTGGCAATAATTCGGGGAAAGTTCAGTAAGTGCTGAAACATAATGCATGCCACCAATGCTGCCCCATCTGGTGCTCAAAACATTATCATTCACTGTAGGCGCAACGTGAGGTCGAATGATGGACCACCATGACTTGGCCAAAAAATTCAGGGAAGCCTTGTAGATCGGTCTTCTACCTGTGACCCATTCTTCTCCCTCCTTATCTTCAGCAATAATATTGTACATCCACTGAAAGTGCAAGACTTTGTCCTAGTGCTCAATTTTCTGATCCCCTTCATTGCCTCTATTCGGTAATCATGTTCAGTATTTCTGGTTGGCACTAGATAGTCACCACCCATCAAGACTCTGGTGATGGTCCTCTCCAATATGTCAACTGGGATAGCTCTTATCCTGACAGAGTCTAGCACTAGCTCCTTCTTAATGGAATTCTTTGAGGGAGCTTTTTTCTCCAAGGTGCAGTAGTAATTTGCGTAGAACTCACACACCATCTCCATGTTGTATTTTCCCGGAGTCTTGGCCATCCAATACATGTTGTAGCCTTCGAAGAGCCTTTTGAGCTCTAGAACTTCATTTAGGGCATCGATTTGAATCTTTGGCTCCTCCTGAATACTACGGCTGGGATTCCCTTTTTCATTGAGATTGAGCCCTGTATAATACACATCTCTGGAGCCCAGTAGAAACCATATCTTGGACCTTGCTTCTAGTGTGGTGGCAGGTTCAGAGTCCCCAACTTGCTTGTTAGACTTTTCAGCAACACTCTCCTTGTCACCGAACTCCTTTGCATCAGTATCATCATCACCTGACTCCTCAACATCATCATTGTCCTCCTCTACATTATCCAAAGGAGGGTTGTCACCATCAGACTCAGTTTCGTCACTTCCCTTATCAGACTGGGGAGGTGAGGCAGTAGCCGCTGCAGCTTCATGAGCTTTGGACTTTGCCCTAGTGGTCACCACTAGAGATTCGTCAGAGGTTTCAATGTTGTTGTGAACCTACGAACCACTAGAACTGTCCAATTCTGACTCATCACGGAGCTACCTCCTTTTTGCAATTTCTTTTCGTGCGGCGGCTTCCTGTTGCTTCTTGTATACTAGTGAAGTCATTGTACCTATGGAACACATTGTTAGATCCACAAAAATAAAACAAGGTATAACAGTGTTTTAGCACAATAGATGATCGTCAGTATAGGTTGTTGTAGGAAACAACGGCTCGTTGCTGCGATCGTTGAATGACCTTCTGAAAGTGGGGTCTTCTGTACTACCTACGAGCCAATACAATGGTCCGTTGTGAGATACAATGGTCCGTATGATTAGTTCGTGGGAGGAGGTACAAGACTTAGGTAGGGAATTCATACAACGATTAATTCAACAATCTGTTAGGTGAACCAATGGTCCGTTGAATTAATCATTATGAGATACCAATCAATGGGATCCTAGGGCAGTCACAACGACTTGATCAATGAGCCGTGGTGAGGTATAACGAGTCGTTGATTGGGTCGTGCAGCCTGCCCTCACCCTGTCCTATTCCCTTCAAGCTTCAGTAAACCCAACAAGTATTAGTTTAGGCATTAAATCAAACATGTGGGGATTACTAACCCTCTACCCCCATCAAAATTTCATAACATCCCTTTAGGTTAAGTTTCACTTTTCACTGATGCAAATTATTTTCCCGATTGCACAAAACTACCCAATTCGTTAATTTCCTGTAGTATGAAATCCCAATGCATAAGCTTCCAGTGTGCAATTTTAATGAAGCAAGCCACTATGAAATTTCAATTCAGAAAGGTACGATGATGAGAGAACAACAGAAAAACAAGGCTAGCTTTTTACACCAAATAAATACTCACTTTAGCAGGAAAAATACTCGAATTCTTGGTCAATGGTTGGAGAAATGTGAAGAAATCTCACGCTTGTAGATGCAAAAGTGTTGGTCGAGTTGTTCAAATCGGAGGGAGTGAAGATTTGTGTTTATTTGATTTTGAACGTGAAGTGTGCAAAAAGTCGGGTGCGTGGCGTTTTAAATAGGTTGTGTTTGGGCGAGTGGGGTCAGGAATGGAAATTTTTAACTTTGACCACGACTCATCCAACGGGTCATTTAACGTAGGAACGACCTGTACCTTCTTTCCATCATTTAGATTTTTAGAAACTTACATGTGGAACCTACAAGCACATAGCACGGGCCGTTTGTTCTCATAACGGCCCGTACTATGCGTCCCTAGGTTCTTTCCTTGGATTTCAGGCTTGCAGTAATTTGTTAGAACGAGCGAAACCATGACCTGTTTGAGCCAACAATGGCCTGTTCTGAGTGACAGTTGGTTCGACTCTGAGACAGGGCACTCCGAATAGTAGCAATGGCTAGGAACCATGAGCCATGCCTTCTTACAACACCCCATTCTGAGACTCGTGGTTTCAGAACTGAGCTAAATCATTCAGGTTTTCTTTTGCCTTAGACCTGCACACTTCAATAACTGTGAACACTATATTTACATTAAAATTACAAATTGGGTTGCCTCCCAAGCAACGCCTGATTTAACGTCGCGGCATGACGCGGGTATTTTGATTACTCAGACTTCACCAAAATACCTCCATGGGTTGCCTCTCATTCAGCACTTGATTTAACATCGCGGCACAACACAAGTCCCCGGGTTACTCAGATTTCACCCAGAGCCCAAAGATCCACCAGCTGAATTTCTTCGCTCTTCCCCAAATATGTTTTCACCCATTGACCATTTACTTTAAATCGCTTTCCTTCACGGTTCTCTAGTTCAATTTCCCCATGGGAGAACACTTGGATAACCCAAAAAGGACCCAACCATTTGGGCTTCAACTTTCCAGGAAACAAGCGAAGCATAGAATTGAATAGCAACACCATATCACCCGGGCTGAACTCTCTCTTCTCAATCTTCCGATCATGCTGAATTTTCATCCTTAGTTTATAAATTTCAGAACTCTCATAGGTTTTCAGATGAAATTCATCAAGCTCATTTAACTGATCAAGCCTCAAATTCACAGCTTCACTCAAGTTCAAATTCAACTTCTTGAGCGCCCACATAGCTTTTTGCTTAAGTTCGACTAGAAGATGACATGCTTTCCCATATACAAGCTGATACGGAGACATACCTATAGGAGTCTTGAATGCAGTCCAATAAGCCCATATAGCATCATCTAGCTTCCTAGACCAATTTGTCCGGTTAGCATTCACAGTCTTAGTTAAGATGGCCTTTATCTCCCGGTTGGAGACTTTAACTTGCGCACTAGATTGAGGATGATAGGGTGTTGCCACCCTGTGTTTCACCCCATATTTCTCCAATAAAGTCCAAAACAACTGATTACAGAAGTGCGAACCCCTATCACTAATGATAGCTCTGGGAGTCACAAATATGGCAAAAATATTCCGCTTCAAGAATTTTGTGACACTCTTCCCTTCACTATTTGGAAGCACAATTTCCTCCACCCATTTCGAAGGTCCGAAACAACCAGTATGTACTTCATCCCGTTTGAGCTTACAAATGGGCCTATGAAATCAATGTCCCACACATCAAAGAACTCAATGACAAGGATGGGAGTAAGAGGAAGCTCATGCCTCTTTGATATGCCTCCTTGCCTTTGGCATGCATCACATGCCTTTGCAAAATCATGCGCATCCTGGTGAATGGTTGGCCAATAGTACCCACATTGCAGGATTTTGTGGGCTGTGCAAATCCCGTTGTGGTGACTCCCAATAGGGGATGAGTGATAGGCCTCCAATATTCTCAACATCTCCAACTCGAGCACGCATCTGCGAATCACCCCATCAGCACATATGTGGAATAAGTAAGGCTCATCCTAGAAAAAATTCCGCACATCAGACATGAACTTCTTCCGCTGGTGAAAAGATAAGTTCTCCAGTAAAACATCACTCACCGGATAATTAGCAAAGTATGCAAATTATGGGATAAGATCCTGTGAGGTAGCTAAAACCTGCTCATCAGGGAGTGCATCATCTATGTCAAGCTCATCTCGAAGTGCTGCATCTGCATAAGTGATCCGCCACCTGGTTTTTGGTCCCCTTTCGATCTTTTACCTCGTACTTGAACTCTTGCAGCAACAGAACTCATCAAATCAACCACGTCTTGGCATCCTTCTTTGCCATCAGATATCTCAGAGTTGCATGGTCCGTATGGACTATCACCTTGGTTCCAAGCAAGTATCCCCAAAACTTCTCGAATGCATATACTACAACCAACAACTCTTGTTCTGTCAAGGTATAATTTTTCTGAGCTGCATTAAGAGCCTTGCTAGCATAATAAATAGGATGGAAAATCTTTTCACACCTCTGACCCAACACAGCTCCCAGGGCCACTCCACTAGCATCACGCATAACCTCGAACGGTAAAGACCAGTCAGGTGCCACTATAATCGGGGTAGTGTTCAACCCCTCTTTTAGGCATTCAAACACCTTTAGACATGTCTCATCAAAAACAAACTTCACCTTTTTCTCAAGAAGTTTACACAAACAATGTGCAATCTTTGAGAAGTCCTTGATGAATCTCCTATAAAATCCTGCATGACCCCAAAAGCTTCGAACACCTTTCACAGAAATTGGAGGTGGTAGACTAGCAATTACTTCGATCTTGGCCCTGTCCACCTCAATACCCTTACCAGAAATCTTATGGACTAACACTATACCCTCTTTGACCATGAAATGACACTTTCCCCAGTTAAGCACCAAGTTAGTCTCTTCACATTGCTGCAGCACCTTGCTCAAATGAGACAAACAATCATCGAATGAATCACCCACCACTGAAAATTCATCTATAAAGACTTCAATGATGTCCTCCACCATGTCAGAAAATATGGACATCATGCAACGCTGAATAGTGGAGGGTGTATTACATAACCCAAACGACATTCTCTTAAAAGAAAATGTACCATATGGACAGATGAAAGTGGTTTTCTCTTGGTCTTTAGGTGATATAGATATCTGATTGTACCCCGAATAACCATCGAGAAAACAGTACCATCCTCTACTTGCAAGTCAGTCTAGCATCTGATCCATGAATGGTATAGGAAAATGATCTTTCTGAGTCTAATGGTTCAACTTCCTATAGTCCATGCATATTCTCCAACCGGTGACTGGCCTTAATGGAATAAGTTCATTGTTAGCATTTGGGACCACCATGATTTCTCTCTTCTTCGGTACACACTGAACTAGGCTCACCCATTTGCTGTCAGCAATAGGGTAAACCACACCCGCATCAACCCACTTGATGATTTCCTTCTTGACCACCTCTTGCATAGGTGGATTTAACCTACACTGATGCTCAATACTCGAAATACAATCTGGCTCTACCTGGATCTTATGAGTGCAAATATCGTATGGGATTCAAATTATGTCTGCAATGGTCCATCCGATGGCTTTTTTTATATCTCTTCAGAATGGAGACCAAAGCCTCCACTTGTCATTCCTCCAAGTCAGCTGCAACAATGACTAGTAAAGTATTACCGGTTCCCAGAAATACATACTACAAGTGAGACGGGAGTGCTTTGAGCTCTAATACCGGAGGCTCCTCAATGGATGGCTTGGCCGGTAGGGTCACCCGATTCTTCAGATCAAGATCAGTCTTCTTTGGAGCATAGGTGTATGACCCCATACCAGCAAGTGCATTGATTATATCCTCACCCCCATGGATCTCCTCAGCACCAACATTCATCAAAACTGATGCTAAGTCCTTAAGAGTCACTAACTCCTCTATGGGCATATTTGAAAACTCAGGTTCCACCACATCAGTTACTGAGACCATCCTCATGTGATTTGGCTGCTTAATGGATTGACATACATTGAATGTCACCTCCTTATTGTTTAACTGGAATTTTAGCTGTTCGATTTCCATACCTACAAGAGCACATACGGTGGCGAGAAATGGTCACCCAAAGATAATAGGGACCTCAAAATCAACCTCACAGTCCAGAATGACAAAATCGGCCAAAAATATAAAGAACACTACCCACAGTAAAACATCATAGAGAATTTCCACTTGATTTTTCACGATGCGATCTTCCATCAACAATCGCATTGTAGTCGGTTTGGGGGCTTCCAAGCCCAACTGTTTGAACACTACTAACAACATCAAGTTAATACTAGCACCCAGATCACATAGTGCCTTGGGAAAATTGAAGGCTCCAATAGTGCACGGTATGGTGAAAGCTCCAGGGTCTTCCTTTTTTTGAACAGGGGAACGAGATACTATTGCACTATAGTGGTGCAAATTATCTGCAGAATCGAAGCTTACGGTCCTCTTTCTAGTGACAAGGTACTTCATGAATTTAGCATAGCCGGGCATCTGCTCAAGTGCCTCGACTAATGGGATGTTCATAGATAATTGTTTCAACATGGAAATGAATTTGTGATACTTCCCATCTTCGACCTTTTTCTTCAACCTCTGTGGAAAAGGGGGAGGAGATCTAGGAATAGGTGTAATCTTTTGTGGTACCTCCTTCTTCTTCTCTTTGCCAGACCCATGCTCCTGTGCATTACTAGGAGCGGTCTTCTCTACTAATCATCAGCCAAAGTCTGGTCCTCGAAATCTGCCATCCTATCATCATCAATCACTAAGGGCTCTACTGTCTCATCAATCACAACTAGCCTCGGAGGATCAATTGTCACCTTCCCACTCCTAATAGTGACCGACATGCAATGACTATCATTTTTCAAATTTTGAACAGTATTACTGAGAAGCATGCCCTTCTGCCTCTAGTTCATAGCAACAGACATCTGATTAAGTTGCTGCTCAATCTTCTTAGTGGCCACGGCATGTGATTCCACCTTTTGGTTCATACCAGAAATATCAGCGGGGAGCTCCTTGAAATGGCCATCTGTTGCCTCCATCTGCTTAAGTACCTTAGACAACGTGTCTTCTACCCTTGAAACACTATACTATAGCTCACGGTTCCTTGGAGGAACATATAGACCACTTCTGTCATTCTTGTATTTCTCACGCTTTTCTAGTCTCCATTGTCTCTATATTAGCCTCAGTTGTAATTGTTATCTCTGTTGTAGTTCCGACCTTGGTTCCGTTGACCTTGACGCCAAGAGTCTTGGTTAGACCCTTGGGTGTTGGTTCGGAAACCTACCCCTTGATCATTCAGATAATTTGCTTCCTCCTCAGATTCTGATTCGCCTCCATTATTTCTCGGGGCCTTGCCCTGAGAACCCACAACATTCACCTTTTCAGCCCCGTCTCCCATCAAATGCTTAGCAAGTAGTCCTGATCTCGCTCTTCATCCTTCCTTCTCTGTTCCGCAGACATACCTACGTCATAAGTATTAGCTGGAGCCTCTGACTCTCTTGTGTTCCATGCGCGGTTGGTTTTAGTGATTCTGTCAAGTACTTCAGTCGCTTCAGTATAAGTGTGACTCATGAATATACCTCCAGAAACGGTATTAGCCACCGCTTTGGTGTTAGCATTTAGAGACCTATAGAAGATCTCCAACAATGTATCATCTGAGATCATGTGGTTGGGAACCTTTTTG